>JAADWA010000674.1:0-17344 GCA_023335935.1 Pythium phragmiticola
AGAGAGAGAGAGAGTGCATGGCGACGGGTGCTGTGTGCACAGTATCCATCGGTCAAAGTCTACAACTTGTGCGCAATGCTCGAGGGTGACGGTTGCCCATCGTTTGGCTCAAGAGGTACAAAAGCGACGTATAACTGTGTAGAAAGCACGAATGCCCGAGCGTATGGCGATGCCTTGTTGAAGCTAACGCTCGCTTCAGCGCACGACTCATTGCATCGTATTCTTTGCGTCACTATTGCTGTGGCGCAGTGTTGGCGAGGGCGTTTGCTTCTCGAGCTGAGTGGCTAGGATTGCTGAGTACAAGGAACACGTTTGCGTGCGTTCGATTGCAATTAGAGAGGGTATATAAACAGTATTGTTTACGTGCGTGCCGCGCATAAAGACTGGGGTCTTTGCTGAGCTCAAACTACTGTGGTATTTGCTGAGGTGATCAGGCAGATTAGAATTCAGTTCGAGAAGTCCACACACCTTGATGTGCTATCAACTCGAGCTTTGTGTAGTGACGAATTCATGTCGAGAAGTCCACACGCCCTGATGTACTACACAAGCGCAGGTCGTGATGTCGCCTGCGGTGGTGGGCATCATCACTCATCGTAATCACGGTAAGGTGAACTGAACAAAACAAGGATAGTAAAAGTACTAAGTATCAAAATAAGGGTACCTTTGCGCTGGGGACTCTTTGTTGCAGCAATCGTGGATCAACATCGCCCAGCATGAGCGAGCTCGCGGCGTTGCGCCGGCTGCGCGCGACCAACTCGAAGCTAATGAAGGGCAATTTGGCACTGCTCATGTCCATCCGCGAGACCGACAGCGAGATCGAAGAGGAGTGGCGCGAATTGCAGCAGTGCTGTGAGCTCCTCGAACAAGACGGACGAGCGATCCCCCCGAGTTGCCTGGCGCTGATGGGCGCCGCCGACGGAGAATCGCCGCCTCCTGATCAAGAGAACTCAGTCAATGACAAGCTGACCAAGAATGAACCTGAAGATGCAGCGCCATCGAATGGCGAGAAGCAAGCAGGGCAACAAGCGTCCTCGATACTGTCGGTCCGCAATGTACTCAATGCGGAACCATCGCACGAAGAAGAACAAGAAGAAGCAAGCCACGATAGTGGTGAATCTGCCTCGAATGACGGTTCAGCCGACGAACCATGAATGCACTACTGTCATCTTGGCACGCAGCAAGCGCCTCGCTCCATTTTCGCCATCAATGCAGTTTATAATCACCCCGGGGGTATAACTTATTCATCGACAGAAACATCAATGAGGTTTTATATCTGTCTAAGGTTTTATCTTGTGTCTGGGGTCAACGGAGCTCTTGGACGGCAATCGTTTGATCATCGCCAGCTCTGGACGCCCCGGAAAATGCTGGCGGCCACGACCAAGCACGCGCGCGCGTGCCTTCGCAAGAACGATGGCGCCAGGGTGCTCACCCGTGCCTTTGGGTATATTCCTATTGGATGCTGCAATGCTGTGGCTATTGGTGCCGATATGCTGACGCTCTGCGCTCTATTGACTGATGTTACTGCAGCCACCGCGTGAGTATGGTGCTCAAAGAGGACGTGAACAATCTTGGCTACCGAGGAGACGAGGTGAGCGTCAAGGCCGGCTTTGCGCGGAACTTTCTGTACCCGCAAAAGCTCGCAGTGTACGCGACGCCCGAGAACCGGATCAAATACAAGGTCGACCGCGAGTCCCAGGACGAAGCCGTCGCTGAGAAGGAGCGCGCGCTCAAGCTCGTCATTTCGCGCATTGAGTCGTCGACAGTCTACTTTAAGCGCCACACGGCCAAGAAGGGCGACGTGAACCTCCACACCTGCGTCACGTACGTGTGGCCCATCGTATTGTCGGTGCCTTCAAGTTCCGATGCTCATGGTGCAAATGGCTCTTTCTATTAGGTCGCAGGAGATTTCGGATATGCTCGAAAAGCAGCACGGCATTATCGTTGGTGTTGCTCGCATCGATCTGCCGACGCCCATCAAGGTACTGCCGCCTCCAGAAGGCGTTGACACCTGCTAGGATCTCATTCCTTTTCGACTGTTTTCACACAGACGCTCGGTTCGCACACGGTCAAGATCCGCGTGGACGAGGAAGTCGAGAAGGAAGTGGCTGCGGCCGAAGCGGAGGAGGGCGTGGAGACGCCCGCTGTGGACCAGTCCAAGAAGCAGTTTGTCGAGCTCAGTGTGCAGGTCGTCCGACGATAAATAGCCAGCCCCCAGGTGGCGTTCGTTCTCTCCTGCCCGCCCGTCCAGCACGTTGCTTGTGGTCCTTCTGCGACCCTCCCTTTGCGAAGGATTACCCGTCCAATCTCAGCGTGTGGGAGCAATAGAGCCACCAATAGAAAAGATGCTTTTGACCACGACGCAGTTTCCATGATCATGCCATCCCATCTCTGTCAGCGGCTTTGATGACCTTCACTCATTCCCACGCGATTCCGCCATGTCAGTCATCCGAGGGGGTCTTTTGGCGGGAGTTCAGTTGGTAGTTCAACCACGGACTCTGGTCATTCTTCAATTAGCAGTTTGCTGCAACGATGGCCGCGTCCGCTCTTCGAAAGTCCGCGCGCGCAAAGGCGGCGACTGTTACTGTTAGCGCGACCAAGAAGGTTGCGATGGTGACTGCGACCAAGACCCAGCATGTCGAGTGGCGGGGGCGGCGAATCACGACGTTTGGTGAGGAGACCTCTCCTGGTCCGAACCGCCCTTTGAGTATGATAGCTGATCACGGTGTCGTGTCCGTATCATTAGAGAAGAGCGTGTACGAGCTCATTTCGACCGTGAGAGCATCCCGCACCCATGAGTAGTGTGAGTGTGGTATGCTGAGCGTTTTACTGGTGCGATGACCAGATCCCAGCGGGCAAAGTCAGCACGTATGGCGCGATCGCCAAGGCATTGAAGTCGGGACCTCGTCCAGTCGGACAGGCACTCCGAGTGAGTATTAATTACTATTACTATAGCGTGGCTTCACGAAACCCCACTGACTGGCTCACTGCCTGTGTTTCTTGTTTTGCAGAAGAATCCGTTCGCCCCGCAAGTCCCTTGCCACCGCGTCGTCGCAGGCGACTTAAACATCGGAGGCTTCAAGGGTCTGGGAAACGTGCCCAGAACACAAGAGATCAGGCTGCAAGCGTAAACTGATGCTGTACAATGCGCTGGACAGGATCCAAGGGCGAAGCGTCGCCTCATATTTGTGAGAAGCGCGAGCTGCTTGGCAGTGAAGGCGTCCAGTTCACGCAAGACCTCAAGGTACTAGTATACCTTCCGAGCGACTCGTCTCGTTCCACCGACTGACACAAGACACAATCCGCCATTGTAGGTCCACGCGACCTGTGTCCATGAATTCTAAGCTGTGAATGCCACGTATGTCTTTCAAATTCTTTGATGCTTCTACTGTCTCACAATCGATCAGTTGGTAGGAGATACCGCCACTGGCCGACGGGCAACGCGCCCAACGTGATGGCGCCAATGCGCACACGCTTGAGTGCGACCACGTTGATGCCCACGTGCTCGCACATGCGACGAATGTGGCGGTGCTTGCCCTCGGTCAGCACGACGCGCAGCTGGTTCTCGTTCAGCACTTCAACGCTCTTGGCCTTGTAGGTCACACCGTCGACAGTGACGCCTCGACGCAGCGCCCGCAGCTTGTGCTGTACGTCCTTGGAGGCCTCGTTCAGCTGGATATTCACGCGCACGAGGTATTCCTTTTCGACGCCGCCGTTGGGGTCGAGAATGCGCTTGGCGAGTGTCCCATCCTGGGTGAAGATGAGCAGTCCAGTCGAGTTGACGTCGAGGCGACCGCACACGGCCATCTTCGGCAGTGTAATCGGCTCGCGCGTCTCGCCACGCGGCTTGGTCTTGTTGAGCTCCACGCATTCATTCTCATTTGTGAGCAACTTGACGGCCGGTACGAGCGCGTCTTCTGGCTGGGACGACACATAGCCCAATGGCTTGTTGAGCAGCACCGTCACTTTCTTGCGCTGATGGCGCTGTGCCGGAAAGTCAAGCTTCACATCGGCGTCGACTGGGACAAAGCACCAGTCGGCGCGCACCTTTTCGCCGTTGACCAGCACGCCGCCGTTCTGAATGTAGACCTCGGCCTCGCGCCGCGAGCACAGTCCTTTCTGGGCCATGAGCTTGGCGAGCCGAACCGTGCCTTCGCCTCGGCCACCGGGAGGCGCATCGTCAGCAAAGCCCAGTGCGCGCGTGCCGTGCAGCCAGCGCACCTTGCTGGATGGCGTCTCGCTTACGCCAATGGCAGAGGCCACGGCCGCACGGCGAAGCGCCGACGCCGGCAGTCGCAATAGCGCGAGCATTTTCGATTGTCCCCTCCAGTCCACCCGTCCAAAATGATCATACCCGCTTAAGTACGATTCTATCTTGAAGGGATGCGGGATCTCGAGTGGTGATTGGCACTTGAAGCTCACCAACCACCCACGGGTTAATTAACGCAGCCCCATCATTGACACACTGACAGGAAGAGCGAGTGGTGTTGGGATGGGGATGAATATCTGCGAGTTGACTCTCGTCCGCTGACGCAAGGAACAACTAAACTACGACGACCTGGTGTACAACATCAGTCCTGGCCGCAAGGCAGCATCACACGTCGCCTCTTTCAACACACGGTCTACCAAGTTGTCGGATAGTTTATTACGCAAGTCGGGCGAACACCCGCACGAGCCGCCACTCGTCGTCTCCCAGTACCACTGAGTCTCTTCTTCTTACTCCATCGACTCGTCGTCCTGATAATCCACGAGTCCGTTGGTCGCAGGGCCGTCAGTGAGAAGCTGGAGATTGCCAGTCAACGACGCGAACGAACCTCGCGGCGCCCACTCGTTCGGCTGCGGTCTCGTTGCCGTACGTTGCTGCGGTCTCATAAAGCTGCCCTTGCCTCCCTCTGCGAGCACGGCCGCCGACAAATTCTTGGACAGCAGTGCGTGGACGCGCTCCTTCAGTTTCACGTTCACGGGGTTCTTGTCAAAGTCGTGGCGATCGAATGCACGGTCAATCGACTGCAAATACGCCATGACGGCAAAGAGTTGCTCCGACGACAACACGACCGGTGTCTCTTGCAGCAAAGACTCAGCATGGCCCAGTAAGACGGCACGCAATCGTCTTGGCGCGATCGACGACACCATCAGATCATGGAGCCTCGATGCCGCTTGCTTGGCCACAAAGTGGGCTTGCGCCTTGATCTGTTCGTGCTCGTCGGTGCCCGCTGGAAAAGACTCCTTCAGCTGCAGCTGCAGCGCGACGCGGTCTTCCAGCACGAGATTCAGTTCACGGTACCTCACGAGCCACGTGAGTTTCTTCGACCATACGAGATCCGGCTGTGCCTCGAGGAACTCGACCGCTTCAAACAGTGCCGTGAGGGAACCGGCGTTTTCACATTCGTCAAGCACGAGCTCACCAATGAGGTCGATCTCATCCACGTGGTTCCCACGCAACGCCCACTGTAGCGCCCCGGCAAACGACTGGTCCCGCGTACACTCGCGCGCGCGGCGCAGCGCGACCTGGCGCTGCGCTTGTTGCAAACCCTTCTTGCCGTGGCAATAGCTGAAGAGACGGTCCGCCTTGGCGTGACTCTCGATCGGTTCTTGTGCAAAGACGGATTGCGACGCCGATCGTCCATATACGGGGCATTTCTCAAAGTACCCGGTGGTGAACTGCCACGTATTACGGCACAGTGCTATCTCCATCGCGTACTGGAGAACAAAGTATTCGTGGAGCGTGCACGCGTACTGGTCGACGATCTCGTCCCCTGCGACCACGCTCGACTTGGCCAGCAGATCCGTGAGATGGGCCGACATCCAGTGGAAGCCGAGCGCGTGCATGTCCTGGACGGCACTCTGGACATCGTACTCGAGCATCGCGAGCACGATGCAGTCGAAATTGTTCATCGTGTCTCGAGTGTTTTCCTGGTGAAACGCCTGGAAGCAGTTGGCCATGAGAAACTCAAAGCGGTTGGCGATTTGCTTGGGCTCTTCGAGAAAGAGCCGCGCCATCATGAGCTCAAACCACGTTGAGCTGAGCTGCTGAAGTGTGTGGCCATCGGCCGTCATGACGTCGAGCAGCTTCTTGAATTCGCTGTGGTTTCGCACAAAGCTGTCGGTGGTCGCGAGGTACTGACACGCATCGCGCCAGTTCTGCCACTCGATTTGCTGGTGGCTTGCACTGCCAGGCATGCACAGCAGCAGTCGCTGGATACTCTGAAAGCTCTCGCGCGCGGCTTCGGCTCCCGCCTGCGACGGACCCGCAAACACTCCACGATAGGACGAATGCTGCGACAGCACCGTCCACGCCTGTGCGCCGCTGCCGACGGCGACGAGTCCGTAGACTGTGGGCCAGAACGCGTCATCCTGGTCACAGTTCTGTGACGCGCCACTCGCCGCCAGTGCGCGCAGTCGCTGCGTCTCTGAGTCGAGCGCTTCCATCTTGGCCCCGCCATAGTGCTCCTGCAGCCAGAACGCGAGGTCGTACGCGAGCTGCTTGTCGTCGCGCGCGCGGCGCTGCAGAAAGAGCAGCTCGCACAAATGCCAAATCGCGAGAGAGACCTTTAGCAAATCGAGCAGCTCGTCGTCAGGTTCGTTGTCGTTGCGATCTTCCAGCGCGAAAATGCTCGTCTTGAGCGCCTCGCGGTACTCGCGGCTCGCGCGCACAATCTCTTCGGGCGCCAGCGCACGCCCGACGCGCGTCTTGTCGTCGTGGAGACGCTGCAGGCGCATAAACACGTCAAAGGATGCAGAAACGAGCGAGCGCAGTTCCTTTTTGAGCGGGATTCCTGCGGTTTGCGCCAAGGCCGAAGTGGCCGGCGCGGCCTGCCAGTTTGCAGCGCCAATCCCCCACGCCAGCGCCCCCAGGGCGGCTGGCTGGGTAGGTGGGACGACGGGCAACTGTTTCGTGGTCTTGAGGATCTCCATAGCCGTCTGTGGCACGAGATTCGCGGCGCCAAAGAACGACGACGCCATCGCTGGTTTTGGTCGGCGGGCCCACGACTTGGGCTTGCAAGCAAAATGCGACCCCGCACTCTTGCGCGCCAACAAACAGGCCAAAACAACCCCCGCCCAAAGATCTGATACGGTCTCAGACTCAGATTTTCACCGATAGAATACCGTGTTTTGAGAAATTGTGAACGTGCGTTCCCTTGATTTGGAATTGGAGGGTTGCAGATGAAGAGACGCGAAATACAATATTCGATTCATTCAGCCGCGCGGCTTAGACTCCCTGCACTACAAGCCGACATGCCCAAGAACATTGTGAAGCGCGCGGCCGACTTCTGCGTGACGCCCAAGTTCGAACGCATCTTCGACAAGTTTGCTCGGTACGTTGTCTACTCCCGCAAGCTTGTAATAGTCAGAAGTGCTTGAAGAGGCTTGGGGATGCGATAGTTTATTATTGTGGGGCACTGATGTGGTTTTGGCGCACTACATAGCGAGCATGCAGATGTGTTCGTGGAAGCTGCTGAGGCCAAAGACGGCGATGTTGAGCACAAGCACGAGTGAGTGATGCTAACTGCATACTGCACCGTATAGAAGGTATCTGTACTGACAGCGATACATGATCCTTCTTTGCAGATACAAGGAGCTCTACGATAAGTATCTGCAGCTTTTCGAGTCGGAACTCTCTGGTGCGTCCTCGAGACACGGCTTTGGATTACCGTGGTAGTTAAAAGGTGGTATAATGACCTGCTTGTGCTATGCAGACTTCGTCGAGTCGGAAGGCTCGACGGTCGAAGAGTTCTTCAACGAGTGCAGGGAGATCTTTGAAGGTCACTATACGGCGCTCTTTGAGGAACACCAGTACGCGTGGTTTGTCGAGCACCTGCTCGCATGCATGAACTACAAAAAGTTCTATGGCCTCATGGTGAACGAGGCACGTCGCCAGAGCCGCAAGTGAGCGTTACAGTAGCATCTTCCACAAGGCGATCACGAGACAAAACGCTGGTTCCATCTCTCTACCCCTCATGGTACAAGCCTTTGTTGTTTTTCCGTGGATCATCCAATGAACTGTAGTCGGCGTGGGCAAGATCCACGGTGGTCTCGGTGTGCTGATGTCCACGAAGCGCCGATTGGTCAAAATAGGGTCTTTGCCATTCTCATCATTTCGCCAATATGGAGATGGGATCGGTGGATGAAGAGCGAGAGTCGCGCGCATTTGTGTGGGGTTCAGGTAACCAACCACACACGTAAGAGGACGCTATGCACACATGCAGTATTGATTAACCATGCGGATGCCGCTCTGTCTGCAGGCGGTGCCGGGCAGCTTGGTCTGGGCAATTGCGACGACTTTGCGATCCCACAGGAGCTTGGCCATCGTGAGGTGAGACCTTCAGTAAAGCCAACACATCATTTCATGGACTGATAAACTTCGTTACTACCTCTCAAGCTCGTGCCTGAAACCATCACAACCGGAGGATGCCACAGTCTAGGTTGGTCATGTCGTCAGTGGTTTTGCAGCATTGACGATGCAACTTACACAATGGAGAGCTACAGGTTGGAGTGAACGGGGAGAACTCTATGTGTGGGGGGATAACGAAAAGCAGCAGCTAGCGAGACCGCGAGACCTCGCATGTCTCATCAAGCCGACATTATCTCTCAACGCAGAGGTGCGATTGCTTGTGAACTCTCCCAGTACCAAAATCACTTGGAGGTTTCTATTATGCGTTCCCTTGAATAGGAAGGGTGTCTAGAAGCTGCTGCGTGCGGGTGGTCCCATACAGTCGTCGCTACCAGTAGGCCCGCCGCACAAGCCGACACCGTCCACCTGGAGACAGTATTGTCGTGGGGATCTCACGACCACCAGCAACTTGGGCGTCCGGTGTCTGATGACCAACCCAACTATTCTCCTTGCCCAGTGGACCTCCCTGGACTGGTCAGCGGCCGACGTGTTGTGAGCATATCATGTGGGTGGAAGCACTCACTACTCGTGGTCGATGATGGATCGGTGTTCTCGTGGGGAAGCGGCCGACACGGAGAGCTAGGACTCGGTGGCGCGCAATTGACAGCACCAGAGCCAACGCTCGTGGCATCCGTTCGTGACTATGGTATCAACAGCGTGTACTGCGGATGGCAGCACTCGGTGTTCTTCTCTTCGCGGTCGGGTTACGTCTTCACGTGTGGAAGCAACCGCCACGGCCAGCTTGGCGTGCCTAAAGGCAGTGAATCCGCTCGCTTGCTACCAGCCAAAGTGGCCAATGCCTCTGGAATTCCATTCAAATGCTCGCAGATCACGGTCGGGTGGCACTTTGTGCTATGCCTGACCGTGGACGCCACGCTCGTCTCGTGGGGTAAAGGCTCTCACGGGCAGCTTGGCCTCGGATCATTGGAGAACGTGGAAGTCCCCACAGCTGTCCGCTTCGAGGATCCAGTTGCCTCCATTGCCTGCGGTAGTGAGCACACCATGGTCGTCACGAAGCAAGGTGATCTCTTCACGTGCGGATGGGGCGAACACGGCAATCTGGGTACGGTTGCTAGTGGACATGTAGTTGAGGCTGGTGGACTAAGAGTGGGTGAACTGACTTCCCTTCCAGGCCATGGCGATACCGAGAACCGAAGTTCACTTACCAAGGTCCAGTTCTTTGACGACCATGGCTGGCAGGTCGTGGTGGCGAAGGCGGGTGGCGCCGTCTCCATTGCCCTCGCCCAGCGAAGGAACATGCATGTGGACCAGAGCTTCCGTTCCTGATCTGGATCAATCGGGTCCAAATGGATCTTCCTTTCGGTATTCTTATCTTTTCTGCCAATCATCACGCTTAAGATGCGGATATTTCATCCAATCCAAAATCTTCTGACGCTCCTTCCGCTTCAAGAGGGGTTCTCTTTGCTGGGGTGTGACTTGACTGTGCACTTGGCGGCGGAGGTAAAAGACCGACAAAGGGGGAAACGGGAGAAACGCCAAGGCGCCCGCAAAACGGTACGTGACGACGCGGCATGCACGATGCGTCTATTGCGTCTAAAGGGGGGAGATCGCCATGGAGGCGGTGGCTCGCTCTCTCCCTCTCCCTCTCCCTCTATCGTGCTGTCTCTCTCGTCCAAACGACTGGTGGGAGTTGACGAGAGGAGAAGGGAGAGAGAGAGGGGACTTCTGAGATCTCGTGTACCTTCGTGGATATCCCACCCCCTTGGGCACATCGCATGTGCTGGTAGAGTTGATGTGTATCGCGACGGGCGACTGACACATTCATGTGGCATTACAGAGAACATAAAATGATGGCGGGACGTGCTGGAGCGGAAGTCGTCATTGGTACGATCGCTGTCGGTTTGTGACTCCGACTATGGAGTCTATCTGACCAGTCTTTCGTGTACAGTGCCGCGCAACTTCAAGCTGCTTGAAGAGCTCGAAGCCGCCGAGAAGGGCCATGGCGACATGAGCATCTCGTTTGGGCTTGAGCAAGCCGACGACATTTTCCTCACAAACTGGATCGGCACGATTCTCGGTCCCGCCGGCGTGCGTCCATCTTTTGCTTTTTGGAGTCTCCTCCTCTCCCAATGCTCACGCGTGTTGTTCATGATCTCCCCCTTCTGTAGACGTGCCACGACGGTCGCATCTACAGTCTTCGCATCCACTGCAGCGACCAGTACCCGCACCACCCGCCCGAGTTTTACTTCACGAGCCGCATTAACATGAGCTGCGTGGACCCGCAGCACGGCCGCGTGGACCCACGACGACTCGCAGTGCTGGCCAACTGGAACCGCACCCAGGGCATCGAACAGGTGCTCATTGCCCTCCGTGCCGAGATGGCGTCGCCCACGAACCGCCGCCTGCCGCAGCCGCCCGAGGGATCGATGTTCTAGAGCGAGCGAGCGACGAGACATGGTAACGAATAGCGATCACAAGACAGCAGCGCACGGTTAGCAGAGGAAGCCCACCGGAATCCAAAGGGGCGAGCTGCTTTGCGCTGGAAGAAATACGAGCAGTAGAAGAGCAGGACCAGAAAAAGACGAGCGATTCCCATCGTGATACAAATTTCTCTATTGCATTGACATTTCCGCGAGTTCGTACAAGTCAACATTGGAAGCCGCGAGAGCGTGGGCTTGCTTGGCGGTGCCTCAGGAGAGGGTATTTCACGAGATGCACCAGCATCGCGATGGCGCGCACAAAGTCCAGACCCATGGCGATCGCAGAGAGCGGCACGAGCAGATACGCGAGGAATTTCAGGCCTTTGGTGGCCGTGCCGGGCATGGGCAGCACGAGCAGTAGGTAGAGCAGCAACTCTCGTCCAAGTGCGCACAAGAAAATGAGCTGCCGCCACTTGAAATCCCACACGGCGATGCGCTTGAAGAGCGGGTGCCAGTGGCAGCGGTACTCGACAAAGCCGACGTGGGAGGCCGCGACATTGATGCAAAACAGTGCGAGTTCGAACACGAGCACACTGCGGAAGGACTCGTGGAGCTCGGGGTAGAGGCGCTCGAGCGAGGTGTAGGTCGCAACCATCGCGAGCTGATCGAGCAGCATGGAGATGAAACTCATGCTCGACACAAGCACGCCGCTCTTAATCCACAGCATGAGCTGTCGCGTCACGAGATCACACACGACCATGTAGGCGACGGTCGCGAGCAGCTTGTGGCGGAGACTATCGCCGGCAAGGCTGAGGACGTGGCGTTGCTGCTGGAAGATGGCGAACAGTGTGTAGATCAACAGTGCCCTCAGACATTCGAGCACGGGCGCGACAACCATGGCGAAAAAGTGCGCAACAAGTGACTTGTCCGAGACTACGTTCCAGTACCGAGAGAAGACGTACACTTCGTACAGTCTCTGATCGTGTGCGGGACTCCTCGCGAGGCTCTTGCGGCCCACGGGATACGGCGCTGGCGATAGGCAGCCAACGCAAAAGTCCGAGTTATTGCCGTGGCCACCGTGTTGTGGTACACTCGGATGGGAAGACACGCAGTGCAGTACTCGAAAGTCTTTTTTGCCGTCCTCTGTTATGCTCAACGACGCGACTGTAGAAAACGGATGCAAAGCTTGATGAGCTCCAAGAAAAAAAGCCCAGTACAAAGGGAAAAAAAGGATACGCACCTTCGATCATGCATGGATCCAGAAGAATGATTTCGCTCATTTTGCCTTTGAGGAAGAATGGTGCATTACGGAGCGAACCGTCGGGCCGCGTCCAGAAGAGAAATGGTTGCAGCAAGTTGTCGGTGTCGAGATCCATACTGCCCGGGGAGCACCAGATTGTGACTTCGTCGCCGGCGAGGAGAATGTACTTGCGCGGGAACCGAAACACTTTGGTGGCATTGGCATCCGCGACAATGTAACCCGTGAGATCGATGGCTTCTTCGGATGGGTTGGAGATCACGAGAAACTGCTTCTGTGTATCTACTCGGGAGATGTAGAGCTGCTGCATGACGACCTTGTGGCAGATCTGCATGGAGCCGCGCGCGACGCGGCGGTCAAGCGACGGCAGCCGCAGCCTCCGCTGGAGGCAAAAAGTCATCGTGCTGGACCCCGCAGCGCGTCAGAGGCGTCGTGAAGTTCGGATCGTCCGGCAGATGGCGCCACTTCCTCCCGCCAAAAATTCGGACCCCCAAACGGCGCCACAAAGGAGGCGGGGAGCTCAGTCCCTCGTTTGTGTGACTCTGGGCTGGACCATGCACCCGGCTAAAATGATTCCGCTTGACAATGCACTTATACAAGGTATTGGCTTACAGGATTCAATAGAATCAAGTAGACTGCTCACGTTGGATTGGTTAATCCCAAATATGAGGTTTCAGAGGAACCAATCGTTTTGTGTGTTTCTTGGACCACTTGGTGACCATGACGGAGGCCGAAGCAACAGCGGAAATGGAGGAGACGCCGGTGGAGCTCAGCGCAGTGGATGTGGAGATGGCGGATGCGAGCGAGCAGCCACTAGTGAACGAGGCAGTCACCTCCACGTCGGATCCAACTCAGGCCGCGCAAAATGATGGAGATCAAGCAGAGAAAAGCGCCACGCCGTCCGAGGCTTTGCTGGCAGAGGAGACTGCGAAGGGCGAAGCGCCCAGCCCCAGTAATGACACAACAATAACGCCAGCGACAGAGGCAAACGCTAGTGGTCAGGAGAGTGCAGCAGAGACGCGAGATTCAATGGACGCGACTGCAGACGTCAAGATGGAAGACGCCGCGGAAGAGACATCGCAGGTGAAGCGCAAGGACGCCGACGCCGAAGAGACAAAGGCGGAAGCGGAGGCGGCGCACGAGAAGAAGGACTCGGTTGAGGAACCCGCAGCAAAGCGGCTGAAGGTCGCTACCAAGCCCATTGACGTACCGCCGCCATCAGTGACGGACGCAACGCCCACGTCCACGCCGATCGCGGCGTCGACGGTCTCGGCGCCGCTCATGATGTCGCGGGACGACATGGCCAAGATGGAAGAGGACACGGGTCTGCTCAAGTTCGACGTGATCACAAACGACGGCACGCCCGAGCACATGGTCCAGCTCACGACGCTCAAGAACATTTTTGCGCGGCAGCTGCCGAAAATGCCGCGCGAGTACATTGTACGCCTCGTCTTTGATCGCAACCACCGATCGATGGTGATCCTCAAGAACAGCAAGCAAGTCATTGGCGGCATTTGCTACCGCCCGTTTGAGCCAAACCACTTTGCCGAGATTGCCTTCTGTGCGATCAACGCGGCCGACCAGGTCAAGGGGTACGGCACGCGGCTCATGAACCACTTGAAGGAGTACGTCAAGGCGTCGGGCATTACGCACTTTCTCACGTACGCCGACAACTATGCGATCGGTTACTTCAAGAAGCAAGGGTTCGCCAAGGTCGTGTCCATGCCACGCCCGAATTGGTTTGGTTACATCAAGGACTATGATGGCGGTACGCTCATGGAGTGCACGATCCACCACCAGATCAACTACCTGCGGATCACGTCCATGGTGCACGCGCAGCGCAAGGTGAGGGAGGATATTTCCCGCGGCGGTTTTTGTGTGTGGGAGTGGACTTACCGGCCGCCACTGTTGTTTTGTCGTACTAGAAAATCCAAGACAAGATTAAGGAGCGATCGCATGCCGACATCATATACCCGGGCCTCACAAAGTTTGCTGAAGGAAGGACGATGGATCTGTACATGATCCCCGGCGTCCGTACGTAATTCAATCTGCCTATAGGATTGTCAGGGTTAGCGTGGTGAAGCTGACCGCCTGAATGTTCTTTCCCAACAGAGGAAGCTGGGTGGACTCGAGCTGTGATCCGCAACAGTCGTGTCGGGTACGTCCCTCGAGAGTTCGAGAGGGAGAGAGAGTCTATCTAGGTGTTAACCTCTGATTTTGTGTGGATATGTAGAACTCGCGACCCTGGCAGTCTCAAGACGCAGTTGCAACAGCTCTTCAAGGCCGTGTCGAGCCACCGCAGTGCCTGGCCGTTCCACGAGCCCGTCGATACGACCATTGTCGTCGACTACTTGGACTACATCAAAGAGCCTATCGATCTCACGCTGATCCAGAAGCGCATCGAGAGCGGCCACTACCTGTCAAAGGCCGCGTTCAAAGAGGAGCTGGACAAAATGTGCAACAATTGCATGGTCTACAACACGCCCGACACGAACTACTACAAGTACGTACCCCGATGACAGCGAGGTCCCAGTTTACTCACGAGGCATCTAACGTTGGCTGGTCTATCTCATAGAGCCGCCAAGGATCTCCAAGAGTTCGTGGAGAAGCGAGTGCAAGTCGCCAAGTAAGTCTCACCAGTCTGGTGCGCGAAGTCCCAGTTTGCTTCAAGAGACGTGTTGTTTGATTGGCTAAAAACAGTTTCTGAACATTTTCCATCAGCCAATAGACTTGTATCCTCACTACTCACTACCTATTGACTCTTCTATTGGATGAAATAGAACACTATTCCCAGAATGTCATTCTTGGCCTGACTCCGTTGGTGAGCCATCACAGTCTCCTTTGACGCGTTCGTGACGGTTCCTTCGTTCCGGTTCTATGGCGTCACCACGCGAGACGATGCTCGAGCAGGAGGAGGAGTTGGGTCCGCTCTACGATTTGGGTTCGCTCTACGAGGAAGACGCCCATGAGACGGTCACGTACCGGTATGCGTACGGCGACAGCGTGGCCGTGCAGCTGACCGTCGCCCAGGAACGGCAGGGCGATGCGCAGGTATGTCCCATCCATAGAACTCCAACGGCGGAGCAATGACGACTGACCGTGGGGCTGATGATCGTCTGACCTATAGCCGTCCGGATTCTGTGTTTCGCGCGCGGCGCAGGCGTTGTGCGAGTACCTGCAGCAACATGAGACCGAGATTCCCAACGGGACGATCGTCGAACTGGGTGCTGGATGCGGGCTGGCGGGTACGTGGCCTTTTTAAAATCCTCTGGTGGCTGCAACGGTCTCACTGGATGCGAACAACCTAGGCCTCGCGCTCGCGCAGCTTCGGCCCGATGCCACGGTCGTCTTTACGGACCACGACCCGGGTGTACTCAAGACCATCGAGTACAACTGCACGCAGCAAGACCGCAAGCAGGCCACATGCCTCGCCAAGCGCGTGCGCTGGGGGCCGCACGGCGTCGACGAGATTGCGGCGCTGGAGCAAGCCCTTCAGTCCACGTGCCATGGTGTCGATATGGTCGTGGGCTCGGATATCATCTACGCGCGCGAGGTCGTACCCGAGCTGTTCTGGACTGTGGACCGACTACTCAAGGCCGACGGCACGGGCTTGTTTCTCATGTGCTCGAGCGCTCGCTACGACGACGCCACCGAGCGCGAGATCGACGCGCAGTGCACGCGCTTTGGACTCGCGCGGGAGATTCTGCTCTGTGGTCTAAACCAAAACGGAACCCGCGTCCAGCGCTTCACGCGCGTGCGACTGTAGAAATGTGTCTTATTCAAGGTTATTTTCACGGGCCATTTTCTCTTTCATGCGCTAAATCCATAGAGCTTGTGCTGCATGATGTACTCGGCCACTTGCGGTGGAAGACAGCGGCGGAGTTCCGTCTCGTCGTGAAGCGACCGCACGTACGTGGACGAAATGTCGCTGAGCGACGGAATCGTGACAAAGCGGATGCGGTCGCTTTCCTCGGTTCTGTCGGGCGCGTCGTACCCAAGGCGGTTCATCACGAGCAGCTTTGCGAGGCGCTTGAGCTCGTCGCCGCATTTCCATTTGCCGGCTTGCAAGTCGGCAAACGTGTCGCCGCCCAGCAACATCGTAAAGGACGCCTCGGGGAAGCGCTGCGTGAGGTAGCGCACGAGGTCGATGCTGCCGAGCCGAAGGTCTTCCGGCTTGTCGGTCGAGTGTGCGGCCTGCTCGAAGAGCTCCCGCTCAAACGGTTTCACGAGAACAAGGCCTTCCCGTCCGCCCGGTCGCTGTGACGGCGACAGCGGCGGAAGCGTGTCCACAGCCAGTTGGCTCATGGCCACGCGGTCATCGAACGGTGCGAGCGCGCGCTTGGTCGAGTAGATGTGCTGGTACACGGGCAAGATCCAGACCTCATCGAAGCCCAGCGAGCGGCAGTATGCGGCAGCACCCAAGTGGCCCTCCATGCCCACGAACGGGTTCGCGGACGTACCGAAGAGCAAGATCTCGCGTGTCATATCTCGCCGTGAAAATGGTGGAATGTACCTTGTGGACCTTCTTGATCTCCAGATCCATTCCTATTCGCAAATGATTGGCTATATATTACCAAAATTCAATGCATTTTGACGAATCAACGCACGGATGGCTTGGCAAATACTCAATCTGCTGGCGACGATGCGCGTCGTGATGCAGCGCGTTGCCAGCGGCAGCGTCCGCGTAGATGGAGAGATTGTTGGCCAGATCGGCAAGGGCCTCGTGTGTCTCGTGGGCATTGGGCGTGATGACGCTGAAGCCGACGCTGAGTTCTGCAGCCGGAGGCTTCTGGTGCGAGCAGCTCCCGGATCTCTTCAAAAACGAAGGGATCCGTTGGGCGTTTAGAGGAATGGAATGCTGTTGCTAAACGCTCTTGTGGTCCACTCTAGAATGCGCGATTGTGGCCTGATGAGAACGGTGCTCCATGGAAGACATCGGTCGCGAGCAACGGCTACGAGGTGTTGCTCGTGAGCCAGTTCACGCTCTACGGGTTCCTTGCTGGGAACAAGCCCGACTACCACCTCGCCAGTGAGTGTTTCGTAGCATGAAGAGAGTACTGGCGTCTCCTGCGATATGGCTTCAATTGTACTGACCCTGTTTGTGACTGTGCATGCGACTTGTAATGGGGACTCAGTGGCGCCCGGTCCCGCCAAAGAGCTCTTCGACTCGTTCTGCACCCGCGTGCGGCGTGGCCACGACGCGGAAAAGGTCGCCGAGGGCGTGTTTGGCGCCATGATGGAGGTCGCGCTCGTGAACGACGGGCCCGTGACCATGTGCATCGACTCGAAGGACCGCAAAGGCACCAAGTAGAACAG
>JAADWA010000675.1:0-17332 GCA_023335935.1 Pythium phragmiticola
GATGAAAAGGCCGACATTTTCTCGTTCGGTGTTATGGTGTCCGAGCTGGACACGCAGAAGCTTCCCTACGCCCATGCGAAGGAGCCGGGATCGGATCGCAAGCTCCCAGAGATGGCTCTACTCAACATGGTCTCCGCTGGTAACGTGACCGTGGCTTTTACGGAAGGTGCAGATGAGGATATGGTTGCGTTGGGTGAGAGCTGTGTTGTCGTGGACCCAAAGAAGCGTCCGACAGCCAGTGAGGTGCTCCACCGTATGCACAAGATCTACCGTGACTATCTTCACGTGTAAAGCCAAGGAGATTTGGCGGGTGGAAGCGTACACTATGAGTTTCTTTTAGTCGGTTCGATAACTCGTAATACAACATGCACAGCTCGGATTACAATAAGCTAATAATCGTTTAGAAGCTGCTACGCAGTACTTGATGGACGCGATGGAGCACTTGGGCGGACGTGGGTCTCTTCTTGGCATCCAGTCGCACACAGTCGCGGCCAAGCTGCACGAGATCCGGGTGGGCGTTTGCCGAGAAACAGATCTGCAGGCGACCAAGTGAGACCATCTGCAGGATCGCCGAGTCGGGCAGCTTGCGGCCTGAGTCTGTCGTGTCCTTGGCGTGGGCGTACGGGAGTTGCTGCGAGTCAAGTTCCGATAGCACGATGCCAAACGAAAAGATATCGGCCTTTTCGTCGTACCGTTCACCGAGCATGACTTCAGGTGCCATCCAGAGAGACGTGCCGACAGCGGCGGTCATCGTGGAGTCGGCTCGCTCTCTGGATACGCCAAAGTCAATGAGCTTGGCGTCGTAGCTGGCGTCCAGGAGAATGTTCTTGGACTTGAGATCGCGGTGGACGACCACTGGCTCCAGCGAGTGCAAGTAGGTCAGCGCGTGGGCGACATGGAGCGCGATCTTGACCTTGGTGGAATCAAATCCTTGCGGTCGCCTTTCTTGGTCGCTCCACTTCGTTAGCACGGACCGCAGGTCGCCATTCTCCATGTACTCGACAATCACACAGGCGTCACTCAGTGCGTTCCATGCGACGCCAATGAACCGAATGATCCGCTCGTGTTCGAGTGTCGACATGAGCTTGATCTCGCTCAGAAAGATATCAATCTGGGCGAGATCTTTTCGCCTTTCCGGCAGCAGCTGCTTGATCGCGACGGGCTCACCTCTGTAGATGCCCTTGTAGACTTCCCCGTACCCACCACGGCTCAGTAGTGGACCAAAGAACACGGTATCATACGGGACCCTCACAGCCAGCAGCGCAGGGTCTTCCCACATGGCGACCTCGGTCGGTCGCGCGGTGCGACTGGGTATATTGCCACTGTATCCTCCTGAAGATCCGGTCGTGTGTGGCGTCGAGTTGGCTTTCGCCACGACCTTGGCAGTGCCCACATAGTACGCGGCTGTTGACAAGCTGGAGGGCACGGACCGGTAGGCTTCCGCTGGCGACAACGGCATGCCTCCAATGGTGTCCTGGTAGTCAGCGTGGTCGGGATCCTGCTTGGCGACCGCGCGATGCCGCTGACCGCATTTGAAGGCGGTGAATACGGCAGCGGCAACCACGACCATCGCTCCAACGACGATCGCGATGATGAGACCGACGTTACTCTCAGAGTCGCTCTTCTTTGATGTCCCTGCGGAACAGAAAAAAAAACACACAAACATGGTTAGACCTCTCAGAATAAGAAAGAAGTATTTTAAAAAACCGTACTCGTGTCGGTTTCCAATGTGTCACGTGTGGGAATTGGACTGGTAGTTGTTGGTGTTGGGCTGGTCGTTCTTGGCAAGCTCGGAGCGATCGTAGGAGTGACAGTGATTGGCAGCGGTGGGGACGGTGCTAATGTTGGTGATATGGTGGGAGGAGACCGTGTTGATGCTGGCGGTAGGGTGGGAGGAAATGTACCGCCATTGGATTGGCATATTCCGAACGCGTACGTGATGACGGTTGCGTATGAAAACTCGGTGCCGTTTCGAACGAGCGAGCAGCGCGGGACCTTGACTGTCTTAATCTTGCGGATGAGCGAGGTGCAGTCGCAGAGCTCGTCGCGTTGCGCGGGCGTGGGCAGCACCGAGCTCGTCCACTTATAGGAGGCTATAATCGTGCACTCGTTTGCTTCGTCGTAAATGGATGCCGAAAAGTCTGATAGATCGAGCGATGAGCACGGCGGGCGGTACGTCGCGTTTGTGCCGGGCACCGGAGTCGCTTCCGCCACAGGCACCGCCGCATGTGCCATCGGCAAGGCCACGCACGCGACTCCCACGAGGCAGAATCGTTGGCGCATCACTGACGTCGGCTCAAAATGAGGAATAATCCAACTTTGTGTCCAGCGTTTGCAGACAAAGAAAAAACGTTGCTCGTTTCTCTTTTCTTTCATCTGCGGCAACTTAGATACAGTACTGTCGCCGTGTATCACTGGGGACTTTTTGCTCCACGAGAACTTCTGCTCTGCAACGACAAGACCACAATACAGTACTACGTAGTATTACAGTACCGGTACAGGGTAACGCCACCAACAGGGCGAAGAGGGAATCCACCTTCAAGGCATGTGGTCAGTGGTGCCTCATTTGTGAACCCATTCCAGGAAAGAAAGCTGTACATAAAACGGGCTGGGTCCTGGACGGATTTACAGCGAGTCGCCATGGATAAATCACTTTGACCAATGCACCCAGTATTGTTGGGTACACAGTGGCCACCCAATCTGAGAAGGTCATAATCGTGACTTTATCGATTAGCCGAGTGGCTATAAATGGTCAATTCGTGTTGTTTTGGGTCACGCTGGCTGCCTTCAGAGAGCCATGTGTTTGGCGTCGGGCGCCGACGGCGATTGTGGCATGCTCGTGTACGAGGCGTACTCAACTTCTCCTTCGCCCAGCGGAGACAGATCGCCTGGGGCCTCTACGCCTACTGCTCCTGCTTCCAGGTCACCCCCACCAACGCTGCTGAGACTGAGACTCTTGCGATCGGTTTCCTGATTCTTGTGCTTGCGCTTGCGGATCATAACCACTACGATCGCTGCGACGACGACGAGTGCGATAATCACACCGACAATGACGCCCGTGCTGCTCTTGGACTTCTTCTTGGACGACGACGTGGAGGCATCAAAGTCGAATGACGGTGAGGAGGTATACGGCGCATAGGTGGCGACAGGCGCGAAGGTGTAGGACGCAAAGGTCGGCACCGAGTTGCCCCCGGACGGAGACGTCGGCGTGGTGTTTGCTGTCGGTCTTGAAGTAGTTGTCGTCGTCGTCGTCGTCGTCGAGGTCGTGGAGCTCGAACTGCCGGTGCCACTGCACAAGTCAAAGGCGTATTTGACCAAGTCCTTGTACGAGTAGTACCCGGTCCTGATGGTCTCGGGGGTGATACGGTAGAAGCCACAGTACGGCACTTTGACAGTTTGCAATTTGCTGATCAATGCCTTGCACGTACAGAGCTCTCTGCGCTGCGCTGTCGTGGGCAGGAAGTCCGAGCTCCAGTCGTACGTCACCTTGGCCGCACACTCGTTGTCCTCGGTCATGATCACGGGCGAGAACGAAGCCAGTTTGGCGTCCGTGCAGAGATCGTAACCCGAGCCGGCTTGCTCGGTGATGGTGATCGCGTGCACATTGGAGAAGGCGGCCCACAAGGCGAGCACGGCGAGTGGAAGCACACGGTGAACCATAGGATACTCGGAGTGTGCAATATGACGCAGATTCAGGAATGAGAAAGATCACGATGGATAACGTACCAGTACTACACTGTATTGAATAAATTTTGGCGTGGCCCTTTTATCAGAATGTCGGCCTGCCATCTGAGCCATCGATAATAAGATTTGCGAGCAGGTCTCGTCTCCGTGTGGTCAGCGATCTGTTCAGACACTCAAGGATTAGGTCCAGAGACGCTGGATTGGAAATCCAGAGCGTGGACACAAAGTCGCCACATTTCTTCGATGGGAAACGAGACGTGATTGCGTCAGAAGACTGACTCAGGTTCATGTTTTGAGGGGTTTTGGCCAATCCTGTCGCTCCCAATCCCCTTGCCTCCAACTTCAACATGTCCATTCGCTTACCATTGGCTTTGTGGGTAAAATGACGTTGACCCGTTCATCGGTTTGTAAGCATTTACCCAGGGTGACCTCTGCAGTTCAGCCTTCTCTGCATGGTGATGATGAACCGAGTTCCAATGGAGTTCCATTGAATCAAGTGTTGAACCCTAGAAGAGACTTTAATGACTGTACTCTGTCGCCGAGACTTACCCACGACTTCGACTGAGGACCTTCGATTCGCATGGGCAGTTCCGTGCAAATCGAGCAGCCTTTTCTGCATGAACGAACGGCAGCATTAGCGAGCCGAGCTTCCACAGCAACGAGAAATGCTTTGGCCCAGCATAATCTGTGGGACAGGTCAGATTTCAGATAGAACTCAACTTTTGTTTGCAGGCAGCCGCTGCCTGCAAACACAAGTTGATCTCAGTTCGCTGCTGCAGCGGACGTTCCCTCGCGTCACGACGCGAGAGTGATGAAGGTACACACATACTAAGTACAGTAGTAGAAGTGAGAGAGCCTGCACCGGTATCCTACCTGAGTTCAGAACAGACATTCCTGCCACACACGAACCTTGAGGTTCTTGCCTTGGAGCGCGTCGCTATCAAAGCTGGTCAAAGAGGTGTGTACAAGACGATAAAAGACGGATCCTTCGCGTAGAACAGAACGTAGTGTAGCAAATCACGGAGACCTTTAGCGCTCTTTCTCTCTCTCCTGAAGGGAATACAGTATTGACACTTACTATCAAGAGTGTGAGATTGTAATCCCTTCGTTCAGGCAATTTCTATCGTCCTAGATGGGATACTACACCGCGCCCATCTTGGTGTTCTCACGCGGCGACATGTTTGCGTACGGGCCTTCTCCTTCGTCTCCTCTTGGGGACACTCCACGGGATTCCATATCATCTCCAGAGACGTTTGCTTCATTACTGGTCATGCGCGGACGACTGGTACGCCTGTGCTTGCGGACGATGAATGCCACTGCCAGTGCAATCACCAAGACGCCAACGACACCGCCCGAGATCGCGACCGTGGGGGTCGTTGACCCCTGGTTTGACGCCGAGCTTGACGTCGTTTGATCCGTTGATAATCCCTTGGGGAGGCAGAGTCCCAGCGCAAACTCAGTGAGCTGCTTGTACGAGTAGAACTCACCGCTGCGGAAAAACCCACAACGCGGCACGTTGGTGGTCTGCAGCTTGTTGATTAGCTTCGTGCACTTGCAGAGCTCCTGGCGCTCCGTCGCCGACGGCAGTAAATCGCTGTTCCAGTCGTACGTCGCCTTGGCCGCGCAGTCGTTCGACTCGGCCGTGATCGTGGGTGAGAACGACGCGAGCTCGGTATCCGTGCAAAGCTGCAAGGGCACAGAGCCAGGCATCTCGGGGATCGTGATGGAGCGAAGCGTGGGCGACGCCGACGCCGAGGACCCAACGGCGACGACCGTGGCGATCCACAGCAGTACCAAGCGAACCATTCGTTGGCACTGATATTCCCAACTGACGATCTCCCTGTTGCTCTCACAAGTGAGCACCTCCACGACGCTTCATGTGCAGGAAGCCGTTCTGCTCGAAGCGGCACCAAACCTAATATGGGACAGAAACCAACGGTTACACTCTTGGGCCATGGGCTGAGCACCGCAAAGTTGCCTCTTCGAACATGCACCGACCCGACCCGCAACCGCACAAACAATGAGCCCAGTCGAAGTTACGTGAGTGAATGGAACGCCTCTCAGACAGACCGTAAATGACCTTTCGACGGTTACTTATATTCTCTCGATCCGGCAGAGATGCACTGACTCGTAGACTTCCCGCGAAAAGAGCTTCATTCGTCTCAACTAGCCACTTTCGTATGTACACGTTCTGGTTGTGGATCCCTAGATGAGGGAGCTTGCCTGATGAGGCATGTTCAGTCTCGCTGGAACCTGGCAAGCAACGCGGGATCAACCCTAAGCCTGGGCTCGACGGCGGTGTTGATCGCGTCGATCGCCTCGTGCGCTGGCGGGAACCAGTGGAACATGTCGGCGTACGGCGAGTGCCACGGGCGCGCCACGGGGTCGATCATCTTGGGCATGAGAATCGGGTACCAAAACGTCGATTCCTGCTCCACGATCTTGGCCGCCACTTGCGTGGCGTGGCGTTTCATCTCGCTCTCAAGCTCCCTCAGTGATGGCTCGTCCGTCGGGAGATTGTTCGTCTGCAAGAATGCCACGCTCTCTCGCTGGGCCTGGACATCGTCACCGGTAAGCTTGATGATCGCGCCGTGGATCCCAAAGCTGAGCATGAGCTTGAGGAACGCAAGTCCACACAAGTGGAGCAACGAGACATTGGACTCGGCGCTCGTGAAGAGATCGACCGGCTCAAGCATGGACGCGCCTTTCTTGCGGAAGCACGGCGCGACGGAGGCATCTTCTCCGTCCATGCCGTCATCATCGTCTTGGTTGTCGTCATGAGTCGCCCAGTACCGAATAAAGTCGTACGCCTCGTGGAACCGCCCCATCAAGATCAAAAACGCTGGCACCGGTTCGCGGAACTCCAAGTGGTCTTGCTCGTCGAGCCGCAGCGCGTCGCTGGCTTCTTCCAGCGCGTTCAGCATGCCGCTGTACGAGCCAACGTTCGCAAGCTCGGTCACTAATGCGAGCTTCGCCCCCATGTAGTCGCGCGTCTCGTGGATCGCATAGAAATCGCCCACGCCGGCTTCAAACACGTCATCTGGTAGAAACATGCCGTCCGCGATCTGGGTACGTAAGTCGTCTTCTTCTTCGCGGAGCTTTTCGCGCGCCGCGATCACGGCCTTGCACTGTCCTTTGCGGTGGCGCTGCGTGTCGTTCGTCTGGTGGATCTCGCTGCAGTACTCGTTCGCGTTGCAGCGCGTGCAGACCACGGGCGCCTCGCGGTACGCGCAGCGCACGCAGTGTGGCACGAGCAGCGTCTCCGCGTCGTTCATACTGTTGACGGGCTCACTTTCCCGCCGAAGCCAACAGAGGCGATCGATTAGCTTAGCTACATTGCCTACGCCAGAGTGAAGTAAGCCTAAGCTAATTGTGACCGATTGCGTTGCAGTCGAAATTCTAATCACCATCATTCTGACACTGGCATTGGGTACACGGTCTCTTGGGTCTCATTTCCCAAGTCACAATCCGCATGGCACTTGCACTGGACGACGATGCGGTCTTGCGCGCCGCGCTCGCGTTCGTTGACAGCTTCTACGATGCGCAAGTGAGACTGACACCAGCGCGGCGGCTCGCGATGCAGCTTCGCTCGCTGCGCGACGAGGCGGCGTCTTTGCAAGCCCAGCTTGCTGCCATCTCGACCGATCGGCAAGGAAGAGACTCGTCATACCACGACACAGGCTGGCGGCACGTTGCACGGTGTCAGAAAGAGAGACGCCGCAGGGCCGAAGATGCAAATTCTCGCCTGTGCGCGCGGTTGAGAGACCACGTGCGACTGGCTCGACGGTTTGTCAAGGTCTTTGCAAGCGACTCGAGAAAGCAGGTACGGATATTCCCTCTTTGTGACGCTGGCTGCGCGAGAGGGAGATCTCTTACGTATGCGCATTGCCTCACTGTCATCAACCTCAAGAGAGCTTTCATGAAGCCGGCAATTCCACGTCCCCTTGGATCATGTGGCTCGCTCGATCTCGCCAGCGTGGCATTGGGGATGTGTACCGAGGCCGCCACGATTTTTTTAAAGCCACCGTTTGTCACCCACCCGCCTTTACGTACGATGGTCACGCGACGCACGACGTCTCCTGGACAAATCGTCGAGCTCATGGACTCGCGCGTGATGCCCTTTGACTATCGCGTCATGGGCGAGGCCCTCTGGTATCACTTGACGCATCATCAAGTACCCGGTGAGGTTCTGCTTAATCAGGTGCGCACCGATCAAAGACACAGTCAGCATTACTTTGGCACTGAGAATGCTTAATAAGAATGAAATGTGAGAGCTCATAGGACAAGCGCGTGACCGGTCGTGAGCTAGAGCGGGAGCTTCGCTTTCGATTCAGTCTCTCCGAGTCTGTTCGACCCGGTCTGTTCCACGGCAACGTTGCCGCACGTCGCATGGCATCCCCAGTGTCGACTGGAATAGTCATCGTGTGGGTCGTGGATATCCTAGCCGAAGTGGATGATGGATCGTGTTCCACTACGCGGTTCTCGATGACCGAGAAAGTATGGACGCTGGTGCAGCCACTCGTACTCGACCCGCTCCAGCCGACTCGGACCGCAGCGCAGGTTCAGACGTATGTGAACTCGGGTCCGTCGCACCATCGCCATCACCCACGGTCACGCGAAGCGATACATCGCGAAGAGTACATAGGGTCAATCCAGGCCCACTTGGAAGAGCAATGGGCGCTCGTCGAGTCGCTGCTTCTGGATCCATCGTGGGTATCCGCGCATCAGCCAGAAAAGATGTGGGAAGAGAATGAGACGTCGTGAAACTTATAGGATCCTATCGTGAGGAATGGATGGCTCCAATAAAGAAGGCCTTGAATTGAATGTCGTTTGCTTTGACGCTGTAGCTCGTGTCTCCTCAATGAGCTGAGAGCGACGATCGGAACAAATACAAAGCCGATCGGGTGACGCTCTGTGCACAGTGGACTAGCGTTCAGCCTTGTCGAGGGATGGATGCCTCGGCTGAACGAGGCTATGTGCTGACTGGTCGGAAACCTTCCTGCTCGCTCACGATCTCTGCATGCGTGCGGCTTCCTTGTGGGGTTTAATGTGGGTGGTCGCTTCATATGATCACGACGTCGTGGTGGTCGAATACGTATCCACCGTTGGTGCCGAAGGCTCCACGACGACAACGGCCATTGGGATCTCGTACGATGGCGTTGCGTCCATGGCGACGTAGCCGGACTCTACATCCAGGACGTGGTTGGGGTACACATTGTGCGAGCCTGGCGCTTCGATGATGCGCACTGGTGGTGGGGTCGCAACAAGATCTTCACTGCAACCTTGAGCACAGCGTATGATGCAGCTGCCGATCGCGCAGACGCAAACGAAAACGGCGAAGACAATCCAAATCGTTGGCGGTCCCATGTGGGAGTCGACCTCGGAAGAGGTGAAGCTGGGAAAGCTCGGAGATAGGGATGACATGGAGTCGATGGGCGTGGCGGAAGGAGAATTGAGAAATGCCAACCCGAGTAAACCAACGAAAGTGCGGGTGCTCAATGAGAAGGGGGGAAGCCATCGAGTCACACGATGGAGCCATCATTCGTGTCCATGAGATATCTTGGGTGGCGTTGGACATCAGAGTGATGATCACTGTCCTCAAGCTAATTTTACTGTTAAGCATCACTCTGTCTAATATAGGTCTGAAATGTCCTGAATTAGACGAGAATATATTTCATCCAATCAATTCATTTAATAATTTTCAGCCAATGGATCTGTTCGCAAGGGATGCGTTTCGACAGCCCAAGCAATCTTCTCGCGACCCTCCAAGCGGCAGTGGCGCCGCTCGTGCCGCAGTGCGCCGTGTGCGCCGTGCCCGCGACAGCCGCGAACGTGCTCTCCACGTGCGTGCGCTGCCAAGTCGTCGTGTACTGCGGGCGCAACCACCAGAAGCAAGACTTTGAGGCCCACAAGCGCATGTGCAAGCGCGCCAAGCAGTGCCGCGAGCTGATTGCGCGGGAAGAAGCGGCCTTGTGGAACGCCGAATCGGACGTGTTATGCCCGAGAACGTGTTCGAAGACGGCGTGGCCCATTTCTGGGGCATCCATGAGACGCGTCCGTACATGCGCGCGAAGTTCGAACTCATCTGCACCATGTCGGTCATGCCGGCCCATGGGGCGATCTCCACGGGTCTCGCCGAAGCCATGGACTGTCTGCGGCTCTGTCGCTCCGACAACATGGGCGTGCACGACGCCGTGCCGACACTGCAGCTGCTGCTAGGCAAGCTCCAGGCGAGCTACGACTTTATCAAGTGGTGGGCGACCTGTGATCCGCACGGCACCTACGACTGGGGCAACACGGAGCTGCCGTACCTGAGTGTCGATATGACGGAATCGCTCGAGGATTTTGAACGCAACCGCGCCGTCTTTCATTTGGCGGCACTTACGTTCATCAAGATGACACTCGCCAAGGAGTTGGAGGACGCCGTGAATGCACGCGTCGTCGCCGAGAGTGCTTCGCTGCCGGGCCCCGTGGGCGACTCGCTGAGTGGGTTCCTCTCGAACGTCGGAGATCGCAGCCTCGACGAGCTCAAGACGCTCCAGGAAAAGCTGGCAAAGCAGGCGCGAGAGGCCTTCCAGCTCGTCCACTCGCAGAACCAGCACTACTGGAAAGCCGTGCTTGACCCCATGCCGCTCGCGCGTGAGCCGGACCCGGGATACTACTCGCCCAGGGACCGCTTTGAGATCAAGCTGTGGGTTGTGCCCAGCGCACTGCTCTGGCGAGAGGCACATGCGTTCATCAAGGAGAACTTGAGAGATGACATTTCAACCACAGTAGTTTTCACTGGTTACCGTTTCCTTGGTGTTGACATTCGCACGACACCGCTTTCCACCACGGTACCCTGGAGGCCACACGTAGCGATCAACACCGATAGCCACACGTCCAGCACCACGCGCACTTCGTCCTTGCTGCCCGGAGCAAACCCGTCCGGCGTGTGTCCGTCCATCGGCTTTGTTTCCGGATCCAACACGGCCTCCCACACGTGACCATTCAATTCATTCGAGCATTTGATCATCTCCCGGACCTGCTCGTGTTCGTCGTGGTGGCGCATCCGCACGGATGTGGACGAAGTCGTCACTGCACACCCGAGAAAGTCTTGGATAGTTTCGATTACTGGCATCGGCACGGCCTTGAAAACGCCAGTACACTCCGCCTGGATGCCTTCCCACAGTTTCCAATACACTCGCAGATTGACGACTGCTAGTACGAGCGCAAGGCTGTGTGAAAGTGACAGCACCTCTGCAAACGCCGTGGACTCGGCCATGTCGCAACCTGCTATATCGAGGAACGGCATCTCGAAGCTGGCATCTCAAAGCTGTAGCTTTCATCGCCCAATGCGGGCGCCCACCACATGACAAAGTCGTAGCACACTTGCACACGGTCCAATCGCAGCAGCAGCGATCGGACCCGCTCGCGAGAGCCCCAGCAGTTCCAGCGCTTCGCTCAGCGCTGCCTCTCGCGTACCAATCCGCCGATAGACGTGCAAGAGCTGATGCTTCACACATGAAATCGCGCGCCTCGTAGCAGCCCCGGTACAGACCATAGGTCCAAATCGATTTCCCTGTAGTTGTGGCTCTCGAGGTTTTTCAATGAAGATGTTCAACTCTAGCATGACGATCAACAGTATCAAGTGGCAACCGTGAAGCGCATACATACACCACGCACTACTGCAGCATATCACTGACATCTAGAGCTTCATTCATCAGCATTTCCTTGAACACAAAGACGACACCAACAATCCAGCCAACATCAATGATGGGCGATGGTCCATGTACCCATTTCAAGGGCATACTTTCACCTTATCATTGATGGGTTCGCTGTTAAAGATTTTAATCTTTAAGAAGAGGGTTAAAATCGTCACTCGATAATTCGACGTCTCTATTCATTCCTGTGCTGTCAGAAGACAATTTAATTCCGACGAAGAAACACTGTCATGGCTGCAATGGGTGTTTGTGAGCCACCACTTTCCAGCAATTGTCAATCCCTGAGTCCTCTAAACAACAATATCGTTGTTGGCAGCGTGAGACAATCACTCTCCAACAGTACATTCTCAGCAACCTCGAATGTCTCAGATCAAGTCTGTTTCAACGGACACGTTTACGTTGATGATGATGATTGCCCCAACGGTCCATTCCAGTCACAAGCAAGGGACACAACCCTACTGTACAGCCATACAATACATACTAACCTGATAGTATTGTACGGTTCACTAGGATTCACCATTGCGCACCGTCTGGCTCACAAATTCTCTCTTGGTTTTCCGGCCTCTCCCAGGCTACGGGTACCAAGACCTCAGTGCTAATTACCAATCGTCGTGACGGGTCTCTTCTCCTACACTCATGCGACTCGATTTTTCGGACGACACGACGCTCTACGCAGCGATCGGCGTCGGCGCTGTGGTCGTGCTCGTAGTGCTCTGGTGCTGCTGCTGCTGCCGAAAGCACAAGAAGCAGAATGGCACAGAGATGCCTCCGCTTGCTGCGGTACCGACAAGGCTCTCGCCATCAAGGCAGAAGCAGCCTGGCCAGCCGCTCGACTCCGTGGAGGATCTGTACACGATGATGCCGACGTCACCGGTGGTCGACGCGCCTCGCTCGACGACCGTGCTGGAGCATCCGCCGCACTACTACAACCACCACACTGCCAAGGTCTTTGACGCGCCGTCGCTTGTTCCGCAACAGACGCCTCCCACGGAGCCAACAATTGCGACCAACTCGGGCGGATCCGGTCGCTCGTCTATCAAGTCTGTCGACCTAATGGCGATCGCCGAGGACCCCGTGATCATTGCGTCGCGACTTCCCGTCGACACGATAACTCCACTCGTCCTCCTCAGTCGCGGTGGCTTTGGAGAGGTCCACAAGGCTTCGTACCGCGGCAATATCGTCGCGATCAAGACATTGCTCCCAGAGACGCGCCGCAATCTGAAGCAGATCAACTCGTTCTTCCAAGAGGTCAAGCTCATGGCATCGCTGGACCACGCCCACATTGTCACGTTCATTGGCGTCGCGTGGGACGCGTTCAGTGACCTCTGCGTGGTCACGGAATTCATGGAAGGAGGGGACTTGCGCGCCGCGCTCAATGAGTTTGATCGCGTCGGAAGGCCGTTGGGATTCGACAAGCAAAAGGCCACGCTCGCTCTCCACATCGCCCACGCGCTGACGTACATGCACTCGCTGCAACCGGTCGTGCTGCACCGCGATCTCAAGTCCCGGAACGTGCTGCTGAATGCGGCGCAAGACGTCGCCAAGCTCACGGATTTTGGTGTTTCGCGGGAGCGCAGCGACGCGACCATGACGGGCGGTGTCGGCACGCTGCTGTGGATGGCGCCCGAGGTCATGGCCGGCGAACGGTACGACGACAAGGCCGATGTTTTTTCGTTCGGTATTTTGCTCAGCGAGTTGGACACGTACTCGCTCCCGTACGCCGACGTGAAAGCGCGGCTCGCACAGGACGCCGGCTGCAGCCTGCCAGACACGGCGCTTTTGCAACGCATCATGACGGGCAAAGTACGCGTGACGTTTTCCCAGGCGTTACGGAACGACGTGCGTGCACTGGGTGAGTCGTGTACTGCTGTGGATCCGGTCAACAGACCAACAGCCGCCCAGGTGCTATACGAGCTGCAGAAGATCGAGCGGACCATGGCCAGTGAGATCACAATTGTGCTGTAGAGTCAGCAACTTCATATCGTCTCAATACAAGGTATCTCTCCCTCGAAATGGATACATGATATCTTTATTTCACTATGTTTCACTGAAGCGTCTCACCTTGTTTTGGATTTGTAGTCAGATGGAGCCGGCTTGGGATTTCCACTCTGCCGCGTTCATGCCGTGTTGGCATTTGCCACCTCTGCCTTCCTCTCTCTCACACACTGTCTGCATATTCATCACTACCATGACTGCTGCATCGTTGCACCCTTCGCGGGCGTTGGTACCGTTCAACACGAGCTACGCGATCGAAGCCATCAAGGTCCTGTAGAGTATCTCTTGTAAGAGGCTGTGATCTCAGAACTCACTCTTGCGATTTAAATCACTGTTAGAACGTGACGGGCATCACCGTGCCACCCAACATCAATGAGGCCTTTGCGAACGGATACCTCACGAAGGAAGAGTACGAAAGCATCAAAGAAGCCTACCGCAAGTCGAACGAGTCGGCCGCGCAGGCGCTTCTCAACGCCGAGGCTGCCGACAAGTGGTTCAAAGAGTACGACGCGAACATGAGCACGACACGGCCGCCCGTTCAGACCTCGAGCCCGATTGTGATCCATGACGGGGGCACTTCCACCCCCTCGAATCCTACACTGAGTCGCGACGGAGGTAGCTCATCGCCAAACTCGAATACGGCCTCGATTGTCGGGCTCGTTCTCGGTGCCGTCGCAACAGTCGGGCTCATCGTCGGCGCAATCGTCTACGCCAAGCGGGGACGACAGCACTCCGCACGTCGTGCACAACGCAAAGGCCGTGGCGACTTGGATGAGGAGACTGCCAGTTCATCCGCGGCGTACTCGCGACTCAACCGCCGGCCGCCTTCGACCCTCAACGACGATGACGGCAGCTCGTCACTATGGAACGACGACTCGCTGCTGGCGGTGCGCGTGCCGCTGGAGAATCTCCACCGCGATAAGCTCGTCAGCCGTGGCGGCTTTGGCGAAGTGTACCGCGGCACATACAAAGACGGCGTGGTCGCGATCAAGTCCCTTCTGGGCGATAAACGTAAAGACGTGGCGCAGATCAAGTCGTTTCTGGCCGAGATTAAGCTGATGGCCACGCTTGACCACCCACGGATCGTGCAGTTTATCGGCGTCGCGTGGGAAGCGCTCTCAGATCTCTGCGTCGTGACCGAGTTTATGGACGGCGGCGACCTCCGCTCTCTGCTGGTGTCGTTTGCAGAATCCCAGCGACCTCAGGGCTTTGACCGCGACAAAATCCAGATCGCGCTCCACATCGCCCACGCGCTGACCTACTTACACTCGCTGCAACCCGTAATCCTCCACCGCGATCTCAAGTCTCGGAATATTTTATTGGACAGTGCGTGGCAGGCTAAGCTCACCGACTTTGGCGTGTCGCGGGAACGCAGCGATGCGACCATGACCGCCGGGATCGGGTCCTCGCTATGGATGGCGCCAGAGGTCATGCTGGGGGAACGGTATGATGAAAAGTCCGATGTGTTCTCGTTCGGCGTAGTACTGTCAGAGCTCGACACACATCAACTGCCCTATGCCGACGCACGAGAGGAAGGCACGGGTCGTCCCATTCCACAGACGGCGGTCCTGCAGCTTGTCTCGCTTGGCAGGCTCAGCGTCTCACTCACGGTGATTGATAGGTTCCCGGAACTGCAGCAATTGGCACGCGACTGTGTGGCGTTGGATCCAACGCTTCGCCCCGCAGCTGCTGAGGTTCTGCATCGTGTCCATCTGATGTGGAGAACGACTGCATAGGACTAACGACGTCCATTAATTGGATTTTGAGAGTTTAGTTTCCACTTTACATCGGTTGTCCGACTATCTCGACCCACAGCCTTCTTGGATCCCTGCGGTCCTGACAAAAGGCCCGTTTCACGAGAGGGGACTTGTCGCTGGGACTGCTTATCAGCCCAGAGGTCCAAACGACGTGGATGTCGCCTGCCGACCATTGATCTGTTCTCCGAAATCTAAGCATGGCTACACTAGGACGGAGCCGCAGGCAGCGAGACTGCCCTTTCTCTGCTCTTTAACTCCCTGCAGTGGTAAGAAACCGTCGCATCCAGTCACCAACGCGTCCAGCGTCCAGCGTCCAGCGTCCACGTTTCGTACTCCAATACACATGCTTTCACTTGCGTACGCGCATAAAACGTATATTTTGAGAGTAGGGGACAAGGAACGTTAATGGGAACAGGAGGACATTCGAATAGAGCAGGACGAGACTCTCTGGGCGCACTCATCGAGTCCGGAGGTCCATGCGACGTGGATGCGGTGAAGGGCCTCGGCTGCCGTTGGCCGATCCTTCGGGTCGAGCTCCACGCAGTCGCGTACGAGCCGCTGTAGGCCTTTGAATCGCGGCGACTCGGTGACGGGGACGGTCATGGCGCCGAGCGCCACGAGCTGCAGCACGGTGGTCTGCGGGATGGGCTCGTCGGTCTCCTCGGACCGCGCATTGGCGTACGGGAGTTGCTGCGTGTCGAGCTCCGAGAGCAGCACGCCAAAGGAGAACATGTCGGCCTTTTCGTCATACCGCTCGCCGAGCGTCATCTCGGGCGCCATCCAGAGCGAAGAGCCAATGCCCGAGGTCATGGTTTCGTCTGCGCGTTCCCGGGACACGCCAAAGTCGGTGAGCTTGGCGTTCCACTCGGTGTCGAGCAGCACGTTCTTGGACTTGAGATCGCGGTGGATCACGGCCGGCTGCAGCGAGTGCAGGTACATGAGAGCGTGGGCCACGTGCAACGCGATGCGCGCCTTGTCGAGATCGAATCCGTGGGGGCGCCCCGATCTCTCAAAGTCCTCGAGCAGCGACGTGAGATCGCCGCCGGGCATGAACTCGGTCAGGACGCACAAGTCGGCGAGCGACTCCCACGCGACGCCAACAAACTTGACGATCCGCGGGTGTTCCAGCGCGGCAATGAGCTTGATTTCGGTCTGGAAGGCCCGGATCTCGTCAATATCCTTGCGTCGCGACGGCAGCAGCGTCTTGATAGCTACCTCCTGGTCGTGGAACTTGCCCTTGTACACCTCACCAAATGCACCGGACGAGATCAGTTCCTCGCGGACCACCAGCTCGAGCGGCACGCGCACAACGAGCAGCTCTTCGTCGTCCCACGCGGAGCTGCCGCTCGCGATCAGCTGCGTGCCGGCCAGCGACGTCAGGAGCCCAGTCATGTAGTGCGAGCCGTGCGTCTCAAAAAAGTCGGCGCGCGCCGTCTCGAGCTCGGTCGGGTCGAACTTGTCCGACTTGAACTCCCCCTGCACTTTGCTGCGCTGGCGCCGCACAAACATAATGAGCGCGACGACCAACATGATCGCACCGGCCGCGCCGAACGACATGCCGACCTCGGAGACGGTGCGCACCGACCCCGGTCCGTTGCGGTCCGGATCACTTGACCGCGAACCAGCGAGCGAGCCGCTGTTGTTGGCGTTGGTCGTGCCGCCCGCCTTGCCGTCGCTCTTGGTGCTGACAAACGTGGCTGGTTCGGTGCCGGTACTATTGGTAGTGCTCTGGTTAAAGGACAGCTTGTAGGCCTTGTTGTCCCCAACATCGATCGATTCGTGTGTGACTTGCTCCGGGCCCATGGGGGTGCTGGGGGTGGGCGACATCGACGCTGGTGGCAATGACGGCGACGAAGGCACCGACGGTGATGGGGACGCTGGTGGACCGGGGGCTGCACTGGGTGCACTTGGGGCCTCGGTCGTAGTTGTCGGGGAACCAGGGGTCACGGACGGGGATGGCGGCGTCGGAGTCCTCGCGAATGGCGCACTGGTTGTCGTCGTTGGAGCCCGAGTCAACACGGGCTCCTGGGTCGGCAACGGCGCCTGTGTGGGCAACGGCGCGCGCGTGGGGAAAGGCGCCAGCGTCGGCAGAGGCGCCAACGTCGGGAGAGGCGGAAGCGTCCGCATAGGGGGAAGCGTCAGAGGCGGAAGCGTCGGCAAAGGGGGAAGCGTCAGAGGCGGAAGCGTCGGCAA
>JAADWA010000676.1:0-17288 GCA_023335935.1 Pythium phragmiticola
CACGACGCACCCGGACACTTGGGCGAGCTGCCAAAGCCCGACAGCATCAGGAATTCCATGTTGTACGTCGCGTACTTGAGCTTGGTCGTGTCCACACGGCGGTCTTCAGGCTTGGCCGGCGCCGTCGGACACGACTGAAACGCCGCATCAGTCTGGTCGACGGCGGCCGCCGCTATGAGCGCCAGCGCCCCCAGCGCCTTCGCGACCGTGACCATCTTGGTTTATTGGAATCAACTCCCCTTGTTCTGGAGGGAGGGATAGCGAGAATGAACAGAATGAGCGGTCGCTGCTTCCGTCGACAAGCAAGCGCCTCGGAGTCTCTCGCACGGCTCGTCTGTGGACTCTCACGCTGACAGACTGACGCGCACGGAAGGAGCGGCTGTCGCCGCGGTCATCCACTTGCCGCCAACGGTTGGCAGGGAAAAGAGAGATTCCATTCTCCCCCATCACGTTTCCCTGTCATGGTCTTTTCTCTATTTGGTGGATGAGTCCAACCATCGTGACAAGGAGTGGGCAATATTCGATTTCATGGGTTCCAATGTGCCACTGTGGCAAGGGTGAAAGAGGTATCAGCCAAAACCTTTATCCTTTGATATTGAGATGCTCCTGACAGACTCGGTGGAAGCCTACTGTACCAGATTGTGACCTGTGCGAAAACGTGAATCATTAAACTTGGTGAATCAGTTATTGGGGTGTGAGGCTTTTTGATCAGAAGCATGACACCTTCTGAACCAGAAACGTCAAGAGTTCAGCACGTTGCAGTCACTGTCGACGCCAAATTCCCAGTTCCGCGCGGGTACACGAATCTCTTTCGTAGATGGAACTCCAGTGCTCTGTGATATGAACCTCCATAGACTTCAGTAGAGATTCATCCCGAGCCCACATGTTCGTCCTTCCTGACATGGAATCCCTATCCTGTCGTTGCCTAATGCACATGGGATGCGATTGGCTCGTCGACTAAAGTCTGAGCAAGTTTTGCTCATTTCTTCTCCGTATCAGAGTCCCGATCATTCTTCTTGGATTTGAATGTCCAGGTGTCATGTCAGAGGCTGTGACTCTCATCACATCACGCGACTCTTTTCGCCTAAAGCAAGCAGTGTTTGGCCTAGTGCCGTCCGCGTTCGAGTCCAGACAATCAGAGCATCGGTTGTTGAGTATGATGGCTGAAGACGCCGAGAGTGTCATCTCTGGGCGACAGGCCACCAAATGGACATTGGAAGATCCGGTGGCTGATCAATTGATCAACCTCAGCCCTGTGGAACGACGAGAAGGTGACGCCCACACGGACGCCTTCGCAGTGGAGGCCGCCACGGATGCAGGCAGTTGGAAGATGGTGACTTTAGGAATGAGTAGAAAGCATGGAAGGCGAAAAGTTTTAGGGACGCACGTTGCTATTGGTCTGTCTGTAAAGAGACGAGAGGGTCAAAGAAATCGATGTCTCGGGCTTCGTGGAGAACGTGACGCACGCAATGCGGGGGAGGGTCTCATATACTAACGTACGGTGAGAGGAGGTAAATACGGTTGCTTGCTGCGTGGTGCTGACGTTAGAGTCGCTTGATGCCTTTTTTGAGCGTCGACTTTTTCTTGTGCGCGGTCTGCGCGTCCGTCGACGTCGGTGACGAGCGCTTCTTCGTGGGCGGCGTTGGTGTCCCCATCGTCAAGACTCTGGCCACGGGTTTCTTCACTGGGACCTCTTGAGTCGAATGACCAGTCTTCTGCTCGCTGGCCTCTGGCTCGCCTTGTTTGTTCTGGTTGCCGTCTCCGCTTGCATTCGTGTTGGTACTGCACGGGCTGCTGAGGCCACTATTGCCTTGTTCCTTCGTCGGCGTCTTCTTGGACGAGAACGACGCTTTCTCGAGGGGCTTTGCCGCCGACACTTTGGGCGCGTGGATGTTGGTCCATATCGTGGCGCGGCGTGCGTACTCTGCATAACTCTCCATGAACAAGCGCCCGGCCTCGTCGTTGAGCGACGACTCGGGAAACGGCACAATGAGCAGACAGCGAATGACCTGCAATACGTGCGCAATGCCTAGTGCTGGCGTCCAGTCCCTCTTGAGCGTGTTGACGCAGATCTCGCCGTTCGTGGCAATGTTCGGGTGGAAAATCTTAGTGAGAAAGACGCCCTTGGGCGGCGTCTGCGGGAACCCGTCCGAGAGCGTGAGCTTGACTAGAAAAAACGCGCCATAGTACGGCGTGTCCTCGGGGCCGGCGATCTCCACGTGGATCTCCGTGAGCACCTCTTCTTCCTGCGGCAGGTATCGGATGCCACTGGGCGGCGCCTGCACGAGCTGGCGAATCTCCTTCGCGACACGCTGGATCACCTGCGGCGCCAAATTCTCGCGTGTGGGCGCCTAGTATCGCAAAGAGAATGGCGTGAGTCGACGCCCGCAATCTCCTCTATCGAATGCACGAGGTCGTAGCGCCGGAATCGCACACGCCACCACGATACAGGGCCGCGCGAGCGTCCTGTCCATTTACTACCATGCTTACCATGCTTGCGGTTTCTTGCAGTTTGAGAGAACCCCCACCCAAAAAAAAACAATAAATAAAAAAACCGCGCGAAACTTTGCCTTTCTCTTCTTTTGGTTTGAAACGAAACTGCACAGTTTTCGCAAATGTTAGAAACGCATATTTATCTATATTTGTGAAAAATAGCCCCATGAAACGACGCCAATGCGGAATATCCCAGCATCACGATGAGTAGTATGTTCCAGTTCCACCCGGCGCTGCAGCCCAAGAAGAGTTCGCGCGCGTCGACGCCACGCACGCTCGTGGTACCCGCACCTGAGGAGACCCCTTCGCCACCAGGCGAAGAGCGCACTGGTGACGGGGCTCATCCTCCAGCACTTTCCTCCTCGGCGCGCAAGTACCATGTCGCAGATAATGCCAGCGAGCTCATTGAGCAGTACGGGCTCACGACGGGTCTGCCATCGCCGCGCGCGAGCGGTGCCGCGTCGGATCGCTCGAGCGTGCACAGCCTGAAGAACGGCGGCAGCCACAATGACCCGACGCGGCTGCAGCCGCGTGGCGCAGCGACCAACACGGCGGCGGCGCGCCGCACACTGCGCGGCAGTCTCCACTACCTCAAGCACGAGTCGGTGCTCCTCACCAAGCGCATCGTGCGCTCGAGCCGCCAGCTCTACAGACAGCTCAGTGTGCAGCAGCTGCTGGCGTACCTGCTCGTGCTGGGCGGCATGCTATCGGAGAGCTTCACGCCGGCGCCGCGCCATAACGTCCCCATGGGCGTTGTGCTCTTCATGGCCTCGTGTCCGCATAGTAGTACCGCCTTTGCGCTGGACCACCGCGTGGTCGTCGCGGGGCTTTGTGGCACCACGCTCGTGGATTTCCTGTGGCTGCTGCGTCCGCAGGAAGGCGCGTTCAACGGCTTCTTACGGGTCCAACTCGAGAACGCGACGCACTTGAGCCTCGCGCTCTGCGCGGCCATCAAGCTCTGGCTGCTCTTCTCCCTCTACTTTGATTTGGGTGACGAGCTCGACGAAGCCACGTTGCCACCGTCGCCACGATCCCCCGAGGAAGCTTCCACGCGTGGCGCGCCCTGGCAGCAGCGCATGTGGAGCCGCCTGCGGTTCGTGTTCCCTCGCAAGACTCTGCCACGCCGCGCGCATCTCAGCTACGAAGTGCTCATGCGCGTGCTCGGTCTCGTGTGGCTCCACGGCGTCTGTGGCACGCTCCTACTGGTGCTCGGTCTCGTGGCGACCGTGGCCAACGCTCCTGTGTTCCGCGCGGCGCCGCTCGGGCTGCCGCTGCCGCTCGCCATGCTCTTCAAGGCCGCGTCCACGTTACTCAGCTACGTGCTCGCGACGCAGAACATGAACTATCACGCCTGTCTTGCTGTCTCGGGCTGCCACCGGCTCGCGCACCACGTGGACGCGAGTGCCACGGACGTTGTGCTCAAGTTTACACCGAAGTGGATGCGCCGTGTGCGCCACGCCAAAGTGCTGGACGCCGTGCTGGGCGTCTACTTGATGGGCGTCTACTATGCGGCCGTCCACGCCACGACCTTCATCGCCGGTGACACGGTGCTCGCCGTGCTCGTGCTCACGGCCGCAGTCGTCGTCGTCGTGGACGTGTGGGCACCGCTGCTCATTTTGGTCGTTACGCGCTGCGGTGCCGTGGTGCATCATCACCATCGCGACGGTACAGTCGACGTCGATCCGTCTTATCCCAACCAGCTCGCGTGGGGCGACGACGACGACGACAACGAGGCCGGCAAGCCGAATGCCTCGTCTCCGTCTTCATCTTCGTCTGCGTCTTCCTCGGGCGAGTCCTCGAGCGACGATCACAATCACTCGAGTTCCGGGAGCAGCACGGACGCTCGCCGACGGCGACGCTCTCGGCAAAGGCTCCGCAGCCAGTCGTCCCGTCGGCGGTCGCTGGCGCCGATGACACCACCGCCGCTGTTGCCACAACTCCCGCGCGTGCGTTCCATGCTCATCATTAATGACGAGGACCTCGTCCACCGAGACGATCTCGTGGGCGGCTCGACGCCTTACTGGGTGCGCCACTGGGACGCCGCGTCCGGGAGATCGTACCTTGTGCACGGTCTCACCAAGGAGACCGTGTGGGAGGTGGGCGGACCGCCAGCGTCCGCGAGGTCACGATCGTCCCAACAAAAGACGCCTCGAGGTGGCGATGGTGGAGTGCCGGCCGTAGTGTCTTCTCGCGGCGTGCTTCCAACGGGTTCGTCGCCTTCGTTCCCGCCGCCCACGAGTGCTCGCCACTCGCCCGGGTCGGCCCGCGTGTCGTCGCATCCGACGTCCGAGTCGGACGTGATCGTCACCACCACCACGGCACCTCCTGTCGTGCCACTGCGGTCGCCGCGCAACTCGGGGGCGTCCAGCAGCCGCCGAGCCTCGACGTCGCCGCTGCTGCGCGCCGAGGACTTCTCGTTGCTCTGGGATGCGCTCCCGGACGGCGGCAACTTTACCTGCCGCGTCTCGAAGGTACCGAGCGTCGACCAACTGCGTCGGCATCTCCACACACACGGTTTTACCGTCGCCATGGACGGACTCAATCTCGCGGGGAGTAGAACGATCCACTTTTACGCCGTGGTCGCCGCACCGGCAGCCGACGGCGACCATGGAGAATACGCGGTCCGGCGCGCCAGTGCGAGCGGCGCGTTCTTCTTGGGCGAGTTTGTCTTTGACAGCCTCAGCCTCAAGCTGTGGGCGACGTTTCGGTGTCCCGACGTCGACGCGATCGTACCGTTTGTCAAGAAGCTCCAGCTTAAAGAGATTGTCGGCGCGTACGCACCTTGCGACTAGGGGAAACGCGATTCCCCTCTACAGAAGACATAGGAGAAAGAAACAGACAGGCAAAGGGGGTGTTACCTTCTATAACGTTACGCTGGGGACGAGCTTCGTGCTTCTCGCTCTTCTCTCACTCTCTCTCACTCTCTCGTGGGTCTTCATACACTCGTGAGTTCTCTTGTCTCTCTCTCTACTCGCCGCGTCTCATTCCTCTACATGATGCTGCACCGGCGGTCGTCCTCGACGAACCGATTAATGTCTTCGTCCGTAATCTTCTTGTTCGAGTTGGGCGGGTACAAGTCTTTGACGAGCGTGCCTTTCATGTCGGACCGCACGTAAAACAGTAGGTACGCCGACGGACTCACGACCTTGGACTCTTCCACGACGCGCACGCGCTCGTCGTCATAGTAATACCACTGGTCGTCCAAAAAGTTCTTGGCGTAGGCCGTGTAGTGGCCACCGCCGAGCGCGCCCTGGTGGTTCACGACGCCGTACAGATCGTACTTGGTTTCGAGGCACCGCGACTGGTCCAGATTCGTGTTCGTGTACCCGCGGCGCACGCGCGTGATCGTCGGGCCGGGCCCGCCCGTCGCCGACCCATTCGATTTGCTGGATGCGCGTGTCTTGACCGTGTCTGCGAGATCAAACGTGACCGTGTCGCCCTTGGCTTCCTTGACCGCTTTGCCGTCGTCCGTCTTCTCGCCGTCGCTGCTCGAAGACGCCGACGCCTCCTCGACAACCACGTTCACCGGAAACTCCTCCTTTTTCTTCTCCACGGGCTCGCCCTCTTTGCGCTTGACGGCGTACCGCTCGGGCTGGTCGATATGCGGTGCCACGCAGCTATTAAGATCGAGTCCATGGACGGGAAACTCGACGAGCGACGCGAGCTTGCGGCGGTACGTCTGCGTGTACTGGAACCGCTTCAAGTGAACCACCATGACGGGCGGCAGCCGCCAAATCTCTAGCTTCTTGGTCATCTCCTGGTGCGACCGACAGCTCGAACAGTAGCCTTCGCTGATCTTTTCTTCGCTCGTGAACGCGTCGAGGCAGTGGCGCAGCGGCACGGGGCCCTTGTCGATCGCTTCGTTTTTCTCGACGCTCGCGTGCGACTCGATGTGCTTCATCTTTTCGAGGTTATCGCGGTCCTGGAAAATCTCGAGATCCCAATCAATCGCGATCGTCTCGTCTTCCAGAATGCTCAGCGGTTCGTCCGTGCACGGAATGATGTGTCCAAAGCTGCGCGTGAGCCATCCGGCCCGCGAGTCCGTGAGCCCCTTGCTCTCGACGCGGCGCAACACAAAGCCGCACGACGACGTGACGCCCGTAAAGATCGTGTCAATGCGGTTCGAAACAGTCACGTCCTCGGGCACCTCGTGCGGCTCCCACTTGTGGGGTGGGGAGGCTTCGACGTACCGCCGCACGCGCTGCCACACGAGCTTGTACAAGTCAAAGCCGCTCGTGAGCTCGGGACAAATGCGCACGAGATGCGGAATGCCAAACGGCGCCGGCCGGAACGGGTTCTTAAAGTACAGCGCCGAATAACTGAGCTTGCGCGAGAGCAGCGGGATGTTGAGCAGCCGTGCCTGGCGCGGACGCAGGCGGCTCACCGGCACTTTTAGCTCTTCATCAACGCGCTGCAGACGCACGCGGTACAGTGGCTGTTGCTCCGTCTCGTTGTCGGCGACGGCGACGTCCGCGGAGATCGACGGGCACTCGACAATGACGGCGGGAATGTACTCGTGCGACTGCGACCGCGACTTGACCTCGACCAGCGTGCCTTCGGCCAGAGTGTCGAAAAACTTGGCCTGTGCCTCGCGTTCCGACTCAATCTCTTCGATGCGCTGCGCCGCCGACGTCGCCGGCACGTACGACGGCCGCCGGTTCCGCGTCGCCTGGATCGTCTCGGCGTCGAGCGGCTCGAGCTGAAACGCAATGAGCCGTTCAATGCTGCGGATCTGGCCAATGCGGCGGCTGTCGGCCTTGAAGCTCATGATGATCGAGCCCGTGTACTCGCAGATCTTGATATCCGCCTCGGTAATGTGCGGCAAGTCAAAGTCCGTGTGGCAGAGCTTCATGAGCTCGTGCTTGAGATCGAAAATCGTGGCCGAGATCCCGAGACGCACCGAGACCTTCATGGGCGCAAGGCCATTCGATAGCACGAGCGCGAGCGTGACCGTGTTGTGGGTCGGCTCAGGCAGCGGCAGCTGCAGGAACGTAAAGGGCTCAAAGCGCGCACTCTTGAAGCCGCACTCGCTGCACGTGAGGAGCGACTTGTACTGACCCGTGAAGAGCGCCACGATGATCGAGACCTCGCGGCGCAAGTGGTTGCGCCACCACTCGTCGGCGAGATCGCCGTCAAAGCGGCCGTCGCTGTCCGGCTGTTCCACATACGGCTTGTCGTGGATGCGGTTCAGGTCTTCGCTCAGTCCGCTCAGCAAGAACGCCAGCAGTTCCTGTGCATCCTGCTGGTCGCTGCCACGGAACGCCTCGTTAAACTTGCCAATCGTCTTTTTAAAATTGCGCGGCGACAGCGCCTTCTGCTTGGCGCACCACATGTCCTCGGCAAGCTTGCCATAGACCTCGGCCAGCTTGCCCTGGAGCCCGAGCGTGCTCGTGCGGTTAATGTCGTCCAGGTACATGCCCGAGAGAAAGTACTCGGCCAGTAGCTGCGTGTTGGTGAGACACTGCAGCGCTGAGTTCATGTAGCACGTATTCCCGAGGTTCGTGAGCCCCACCGAGCCACCCGTACGCATGCGCCGCGGCAGCGCTAGCGCCTTGGTGCGCTTGTTCTTTTCGGCTTCGCTCGTGAGGTCGGGCGACTCGTCGTCGCCGTCGTCGCTTCCGAGCTTCTTCTTTTTCAGCAGCTCGTCTTCCCAGATATCGAGGATCGCTGTGCCGTCCGCCTTGATCACGACCTTGCGGCGAATCTCGGGGCCGCCGCCGTACCAGACCTTGAGCCCCATCCAGAGCTGCTCGGGCACGATCGCATAGTGCTTGCCCAGCTTGATTTCGTCGGCCGACTTGAGAATGTGCTCGCGGCGGTCGTTCGTCAGGATCGGATAGTTGTTAATGGGCTTTGGTCGCACGTAGTTACCGTCGGCGTCGAGCAGCGCAGCGTCCGCCTTGGCCGTGGCCGCGGCCGATGGCGCCGACGACTTGGACGACGACGACGACGACGCCATCTTGCTCGAGAGATCCGAGAGTGACGTGGAGCTGCTCGCAGTCGCGAGGGTGTCGGCCCCCTTGAAGCCAATGTACTTGCACCAGTGGTCAAACCACTTCTTCTCGATGAGAAACCACGCCTCGTCCTCGACGAGGCTCGCCGGGTCAAACGACTTGAAGCAGCCCTGCACGATCGCGAGCTCTTCTTCCTTGCTGCTCGGCACGAGACCGAGATCCACGAACACGACTTCGCGCATGATGCGCAGCGACGCCATTTCGTACTTTTCCCGTGTGGTCCACGCGAGAAACTCGTCGCACGTGAGCGACCGCACGCTCTCGGCATTCTCGAGCGAGCTCACGGGTCGGTCGTGACCGTACTCTTGCATGAGCGCATCCACAAAGCGTCCGAGCTGCGAGCCCGAGACCGACGGCGTCTGCGCGCCGCTTTCGCTCAGCGCAGAGTCCGTGGCCTTTAGCGTCAGCGACTTGGCGCTCGGGTGCTTCTTCTTGTACCGCTCCATAAAGGCCGTCACAAGCCGCTCGAGCGCCGCGTTCTGCGACAAATCGAGCCGCATCATGCCGTACAGATCGTCGCGCGTCATGAGCGAGCCGTCTTTCCCAGCGGTCGCAAACAGCTTGAACGCAAAGCCGGCCTTTTCCTGGGGCGACCCGCGACACGCGATCGCGAGCGCGTGCACAAAGCTGAAAATGTCAATGTCGAGTCCGTTTGCGCGCGGCCCAAAGCTCGCAAAGACGCGCTGGAACCGTTCGTCCGTCATCTCGAGCGGAAAGTCGCTCGCGAGCGCGTCCATGTCGACAGCGTCGCCGCCGCCCGAGACGCGATAGTTGTTGAACGCGTCCTGGAGCATCGACACTTCCTTGACGCTAAACCGCGTGTCGGTCGCGAGGATCTTTTGCTGCACGACGGGGTTGAACTCTTCCTGGGCCTCGAGCAGCTGCGGGTCGGGCGTCTCGCACAAGACGTCGACAAACGGCGCCATCCAGCCCACGAGCAGCTCGTCCACGACGCGCTCGAGGCGTGGCATGATGGCCACAAAGTCGTCCACGCTCATGCGCACGCGGCCGTGGTCAAAGGCGTCCGTGAAGACGCGGCGGTACGCCGGGAGCTCGAGCACGTGGCGGCCGTGGAGCGAGACGAGAAAGTTGCTGAGCCCCGTGCTTTGGACCTTGCCGGCGTGGTCGAGATCGCACATGTGGAACACGAAGCGCAGCTTGTCGTCGAGCGTGCCACGCTCGAGCACGGCAATGGCACGCAGGAACTCGTCCATGTTAATGTCGGCGCCTTGGCGATCGGACACGGCCTTCATGAAGCGCATGGCAAAGCTTGAGGGCATGTCGGGAAACACGCCCAGGACGTCGCGCCGGAACGACGTGCGGCTCAGGTAGATCTGCGCGCCGGCCGTTTGCGGGAGCGTGGCCACGATGGCCGCCTTCTTGGTCGCGGTCGGGGACGTGATTGTCGTGGCATCCGTCTTGGGCGAGGTCGCCACGGACGATCCGCTGCTGCCATTGGTGGTCGCTGCCACGGTCGTGGCCGACGACGCCGTGCTCGCGCCGCTGGCGACGCTGGCCGTCTCGTCTTTCTTGTCGCCTCCATTCGCGCTGGCCGTGGTCGTGATTGCCGTTGTCGGTGCATTGCCGTGGTACAAAAACTTGGACGAGCAGAGCCGCTGGAACGCGCTCGAGAGATCTTGGAGCAGCACGGGGTCCAGCAGGTTCTTCATGCGCTCCGACTCGAGCTCCTTCTTGTGGCGCTGCACCTTGCGCTCGTACGACTCCATGTGCACGTAGACTTCAAGGAAGTTAAAGAGCGGCACGCGAATGAGCGGCCGAATCTCGAGCGCGTCGTTAATGTACTTTTCCAGCTCGCTGCGGCGCTGCTCAATGACGCTCTGGTGGCGGTTGCGAAAGACATGGCGCTTGGGGAAATGGAGCGACTTGACCGACGCGTTCGTGCGCTTGAGGCGGTCGTGCAGCTCGCGAAAGTCCGAGTACCGCTTCTTGATGATCCACTGGAGCCCGCCGTGGAGCCGCACTTCGACGGCAAACAGCGTGTGCATGGCCTTGTCGATCTCGACTTCCGAGATCGCGTCGCTCGGCAGCACGACGCTCTCGATTTCAAACGACGGCGCGAGCGTGGACGACGGCGCCGACGGCGTCGACACGCCCGTGGTCGCAAACGCCGGCTTGTCGCTCGCGCCGCGCGCCGACTGGATCTCCTTTTGGCGCCGCGTGAGCAGCTCGCTGGCCGTGTGCGACCGCTCGAGCACGGGCAGCGAGCGTGGCGCGTCCGTTGCATTCGCCTGCGTGCCGCTGTCGTCGGTCGACGCCGTGCTGACGAGGTCGGCGCGGTCGGTCGTGACGCCCGGCGCGTCGCTCAGCGCCCGCTCGATGGCCGTGACGGACGGCGAGCTGTCGTAGGACGCTGCCGACCGGTCTGATGTCGCCGATGGACTCGCCGACAGCGCCTCGGCGGAGCCGTCGTTGGCACTGTTGGCGTTGTTGGTGTCCGCGGCGTACCCATTCGCGGTCGGAGCGTTGGCGCCGGCGTACCCCATGACCTCGACACCAGTGGCCACCGACATGGACCGCACGTGAACCTTGGGCGGCGAGGGTAGATCCGTCACGCCAACGTTGGCGATGCTGTTGCCGTTGAGTGCGTTGGCATGGTTCGGGATGACAGCGTCCGCCGTGTCTGTCATGGTTTCCAACGACACGGGCGGAGAACGGATCTTCAGAGGAGATTCCTTGTTCTCTGTGATTCCCTCCACCCACCTTTCGTCACACAACACTCTGTCTTTGGAACACGAAGTCCGGCGGAGCAGAGCAGAGGACAAAAGACGACGGGATTGCCGAGCGGAGGGGACACCGACCGCGGAAGAAAGATGCAGGCTGCGAACGGGCCTTGGGGAGCTAATGGGTTTTTGGTGAGCTCGGGGGCACAAGGCAGGAACGAAGGCGTCCTACGTGGACAGCGGGTGCGGCTTTGGGGTTCGTTCTCCGCTCCGCTCCGCTGGCTGATCGATCGATCGCTCCGCCTCTCTGCTGGACGCTCCTCCTCGTTCAGATCGTGGGATTGTTTTGCTTTTGCAAGGCGAAAAAAGCCCGCGTGTGTTGGGTCAATTTGGCCCGCCTGGGTGAAACGAAAGCACAAAGGGGGACGGGCGCCTACGTTAGGGGTAGGGGTACACTTGCGGTATTATATTTCAAAGGCTATACATCTACCTAAAAAACCTGTCTATAAAGACTATAAAGTTGCACTTCCGTTAAATATTGCTCTATGTCAAGCCATATGACGTTATTAAATCCAAGTTGTCGATGAATCTCGGTGCATTTAGGAGTATAGAGGGAACCTCCGCCCCTCGAAACTTGAGCTCATCCAAATGTGGCATGATCCATGCCCCCACGCAGCACCAGCTTATGGTACACATGTATGTCGCCATTCTGGAGTTGGGCAACACGAAGGAATCCAAGCAGGCTGGTGTTAAAAGGGTTAAAACCCCTTCGGAACTTCAACTGAAAGAGCCGGCAGGTTATAAAGCAGTGGGAACTTCGCATGTGATGTCATCACACGGATCGTAAACGTACCCCGCGTAACCCATTCTGATATGGGAGTCGGACGAAACGGGATCAGAAACAATCCGCGTAATCCGCGAGTGGGGCGGATTGCGCGAAGAGGAAGAGATAATTCACTGCAAGTACCCACATTCCGGGCGTGGATGTTGGTTCACCTTCAACATGCAGTCGTTAGTGTATGCTCTTGGAGTATGCTCTTGGAGTACTAGAGGAGGAAATATAGGCGGATGGGCGACGTCGACGTCAACTGGATCCTTGAGTGATGTTTCGGTGGGGTCAAATGGTTAGTGCGAGCCACGGTCGCCATCCTCGTCATCCGAGAGAAGGCTCTGGTCTGCCAGCAGCTTCTTCGCGCGCTGGAGCAGCTGTGCACGGTCGTCTTCGAGCTCGTCGTCGTCGTCCGACTCGTCTTCTTTTTCTTCATCTGATAGACCATCAAAGCGAATGCCGAGCTCTCGCTCCAGTTCTTCAATCGGCCGCTGGAGCATGCTGCTCGCCTCTTCGCTCTCGTCACCACTTGAAAGAGAAGGCATGGACATGCTCAGGCTCGGGTGGCCTTGTGGTGTCGCTGCTTGCCTACTACGTGTGCCTGCATTGGTTGGGTGGGGTTGCCCGTCGTCATTGTGCAAGATGCCTTGATTCTCTTCGTCTTGAAGCAAAACGGTGCCGTCGGCAACAGAGATGGACTGGTCTCGACGCATTGTGTGGATTGGACTGATGCCTGCAAACAGCTCACGACGGCTCGCTGTAGTCTGACTGCGACAACTCGACGACGAGTGATTGCCGCTGCTGCTTTCACTACTGCTGCTGATGTCTGCCAGTGCCTTTTCCAGGAGCGACTGTTCTTCTCGAGTTCTTGTGATGGGTGTCGATGCCGAGCTACTGGCGTCGTTACTGCTGGAGTTGACCTCGTTGGAGTGGTGCAGCACGGACGAAAGTCGTTGCCGTGCGGTGTCGAGTAAACGGATACTCTCCTGAGCCACATGCTCGGCACCATCAGTCTCGCCTTCTTGATCTTCGAGCATCTCTGATGGATTGGGTGGCCTCTTCGTCGATGATGTCCTCGAGTCGCGGCCACTACCAGTATTAGCACCATGGTTGGGATGGACGTCTTGAGTCGATATGTGGCGAGTTCTGCGAGGGTCTTGCTGTTGCTTTGTCGAGGCCACCGAATCGCGGTTGTCTTCAAGTTCCTCATCTGTACGCCTAACCACCCCTGATCTCTGACGAGCTCTGGGAGGATCTTGCTTTCGCCTTGTGGGACCGACCGGATCTCTGTTGTCGTCATCCTCCTCGTGCAGCCGCTCATCTACCCTTGATCTTTGCTGTCGCTGCGCTCGGGCGTTATCGGCCTCTACGTCCTCCACCTGCGAACGGACTGACTCCCGAGAGCGTTGCCTTGTGCGGTCTAAATTCAGTTCTTCAGTGATCTTGCGTTCTTGAGCAGCAAAAGCGTCATCGAGCCGATCACTTGCGCGTTTTTCTTGAACCCGTGCCTCGCGTTGAGTCTGCAATTCACGCAGTTGTCGTTCCTTTTCCAGGGCGTGATCCAGCAAATGGTTCTCGAGCTGCTGGCGAATTGTCCGCTCTTGCTGGAGCAGCACAGCCTTCTCCCTCTTGTGCAGGTCCTGTTTGGCCTGTAGTCGCTTGGCTTCATCGTCTCGCTTCCAGCCCTCGAATAATAGAATATCTTGTAGTTCGTCTTGCTTGATACGTGTCACATACTCGGTGCGCAGCTGCTGGAGTCGTTCTTCGATCTCTCGCTGTTTGTGGATGTCTGCGACGCGCTTTTCCGTCTCAAACTCAACACGTTGCAATTCATCTTCTTGTCGCCGCGAGGACAGCTCAAACTCGCTGCGCTCGCGAAGCAAACCCAACTCACTCTCGAGGCGCAGAAATTCCGCCTTGAAGAGATTAGAGGTTTGCTCGAGCGTGTCGCGGGCCGATCGCTCGAGCTCAGCCAAATGCTCAAGCCGCCGTTTTCTCGTCTCATGGTCTAGCGTCTTCAGCTTCATGATGCGGCTTTTCTCGGCAGCCAGCATTTCGTTACGGCGCTTTTCTTCTGCCGCGAGAAGCGCCTGCCTCTGCGAAAGCCATTTTTGATGCTCGGCTTTCAGCTTCTCACACTCAGTTTCAACCCGCTTCAACAGCTTCTTCTTCTGTATCATTTCCGCTTCCTCCAGAGCAATCCGGTTTCTCTCCTGCAAGACCCAAAACAGTGTGTTAGTTTCCAAACCACTCCGAGTTCTCCTGGAGGTCATATCAGAACGTGACGAACCGCAATTTGGAAATCGACAACGAACTTGGGATAGTTGGCGAATGCTGGATACTGCGCCTTGGAGAGAGGCCAGTAGGATGGTCCAGCGTCGTCCTCCCCTGTGGCGGTCTTGACTTCAGTGCCGCCGAACTTCCCGCAAAGATTTTTGACGAGTTGGATGAAGGCGTGAATCTGGAGAGCGTTCTGTTGATGGAAAAACTGTTCGATCGAAAACCGATCTTTGGCCGATAGTAGAGCTGTACGGAAGTATGACAAGTATGCGACCACGGCGACTTGCATCATCCACGGCTTGTCACTTGCCGTAATAAAGTGATCCCAGAGACACATCCACTCGTCATCACTCAAAACCTCTGTGAAGATAGTTTTGAGCAGGCTCCACGCGTATATCTCAGGCGAGATACCATGCTTGACAAAGTGGTCGTGAAGTTGCGAGTCGATGCTCTCGAGTTGGGTCTCGATAGCGCTCAGTACGAAGACAGGGGCGTACGGAAGACTTACCATGAAGTCACGACACCAATGAAGCAGGACGCTCAGGCTGGCTTCGAAGGCTGCAACGTCGTTTTCACGATAGATCTTCACAAATGGATAGACGATCGCGGGCAAGTAGCTCACTTCACCGAACGCAGGACACCAGTACGCGATGGCAGAAAGAACACGATGGAGTCGCCGCAATTGGCGCTGGTTCTTCAGAGGATACTGCTCATGAAGTTTCAGATACGCTGGGTGTGGGCCTTTTCCGACCAGCGTCTTGAAGGCATCATCGTTCTTGGGCAACTGCAGCAGAAATCGCCAGACGAGCAGTCGGTATTTACCAGGATACTTGCCGTTACAGTCGAGGCTATTTTGCAGTCGCTTGCGATTTATCTCGATTTCTGCATCCGATAGCGAGGTCATTTGGAGGACGCTTTTTCGCTTTGGCGGGCGACGAGTCGACGAAGGAGCCGAAGACAAAACCACAGATTTCGTAGGTGTCGGAGCCACGGCAGCGTGAGGTGACGGGAGCCGGCTGTGGCTCAATCGCGTTGGTCTTTTTTCTTGGAACTCGATCCGTTGTTCCGCATCAATGATGTTTTCCTTGTCCCTCTTCGCCTTCAAACCGAAAATTCCGTCGATCAACTTGGACGAAGCTGGGCGTTCTCCTTCACCTTCATCCTCAAAACGTGCGGCAGAGGTTGGCGTCGGCGCAGAAGCAGGGTCACTTTGTCCGATGACGGATCGAGTGCGCAAGTGCAGATTGTCATCAAGATCGTTGAGACCTTGTTGCTTGCGATACTGGTGTGCGCGTCGGGCCGTCTCCATAGCGATATCGAGATCGTACAGTAATAGGCAGCCATCACTGATCACCACCACACACATGGATTAGAAATGCGCATCAAGCAGTAGATACTAAAACAGTGCCCATACTGAGTGCAGGCGACGAGATAGCGACCGTGAGCCTCTATGTCAAAAGCGTTGATTTGCCGTCCCGGATTCGATATTTCCATCTTGATCTTCGGTTTCTTGGCTGCAACATTCAGAAAGAAGAGGCTGCCTTCGTTGCCAAGCAAGCAGATTGTACTGTCTTGGCCCGGCACGAATGAAAACTGTGAACCAAGAGCACGCAGTGAGCGAAACCTCCGAGGAACAGCAATACTGCTCGTCTACTCACCATGAGAACTTCTTCAATCGGGGCTGGTAACTCGATGATTCGAATTATGATCTGGGCTTCGAAATCCCACACATAGATGAAGTGCGACCGCCCACTTCAGCAGACAACGATTCTCAGACCACATTTCGCATGTTCGGACCGCAATAGACTACGTACGTCGCAACCAAGACCTTGTAGTCGTCCGACACTGCAATCTTGTTGATGCCGGCGGGCTGTTCTTGTGCTGGAAGCGAGAAGCGGTACCGTAGTGCGAGTGACTCAAGCTCCCACATCATGATTGAGTCGTCTTGGAAACACACTGCAACGAGGTCACCTTTGGCCACGAACGTCGCCTAGTGCCATACCTCACTGGTCATTGTCCACTATGCCAAAGGCCTTGCAAATAAACAGTTAACTGCCGGACGAACCTCTTCCACCCCCGGACCGGCATTTAGCACACGGTAGCGCGACCAGTCTTTAGTGTCCCAAAGAATCACGGCATCCTGTGAGGCCGTGAGCGCGAGATTCCCCGACTTTTGAAACGACGCACTCCGCGCTGGGAAGCGATGTCCACGCAGCGAACTGATAAGTGACTGGGAGTGGACGTCGATGCAGCGAATCTAGATGGAAAGGAGAATGTTTATGTGCATACAACTGTCAGCGCATGGCGTTTGGATAAACGAGGTGGGGACTGTACTGACCAGTTCGTTCTCGCAGGTCACGAGCAACTCGCTTTTACGAGATGGACTAAAACAGCACGCGACAGTCGGCACACCGAGATGCTGAACGAGCGCATACTTGTTGCTGGTCACGAAGAAGACGAAGACGCGGCCTTTTTCGTCGACAGCAGCGAAGCCGTCACCCGCAGCATTGAACGCCACGGCGCGGAACGTCGTCGCACGACGATCGTACGAGCTGTGCGGAACATTCTGAAGACACGACAGCAGTCCCTTGCTGCTCACGAGTGGGCGACGCGGCCATATCACGCCGCTCTGCGTCGCGCGCAGTTCGAGCGTCACGACCATCGCGAGGTTTCCCCTCCCTCTCCAAGGGTTGCCGTCAGAGATTGCCCCGCCGGCGGCGAATTGTGGAAAATGGAACGCAGCAGTGGACCACACCAGATGTCTCCCTCGTTTCAGTGACAAAAGGCTTGTCACTCAATCAGAAGCCAATGTGAGGTCACTGTTGCTTTCAGAGGCACATGGAAATGCAGCAACTATGATGGAGAAGAAACATGACGCTGTATTTCTCCAGTTTTTGGTTAAACGTGGTGTTGGTCTTGCGCAGTGATATTGCGAGCTAAAAAATGGATACAGAATGCAGATTCTACATGTGCCTCACTTGACACAGGTGA
>JAADWA010000677.1:0-17196 GCA_023335935.1 Pythium phragmiticola
AAACCGTACTTAGTGGTAACTTCGCAATCGCACTTATCCGGTCCTGCCACCAAATTCAATACTAGTACCCCACTTTATATCAGTACATCGGATGCCACAGATCGGAAGCCAAAGAAAATCCTTCCACGGAGCAGCTCTCATTGAAGCGACGTCCTTGGCCCAAGATGCTGGACGCCCTACGCGCGCAGAAGCAGAAGCTGCTGGACCCTGAGTCGGGCAATGCCAGGCGCGAACCGAGCTTCAAGGAAGAGGCCAGCGCATTGTGCCCCAGCCTCTCGTACCAGGAGCGCGTTATCGGCTGCCTCACGTGCTTTTCGCTGGGCTTTTTACTCTCGATCGGCTCGACCTTTCGGCTCGCCAAGCTCGTCCATGGCAACCCGGGCCCGTTCGCGATGGCCTACACGATCGGAAACTTGCTATCGCTCGGTTCGTCCATGTTTTTCGTTGGCCCACACAAGCAGGTCGAGACTATGTTCCGCAAGAAGCGCCGCGGCTCCACAATCTGCTTCCTGGCGTTCATCGTGCTCACGCTCGTGCTGTGCTTCTCGCCGCACATCCCGCATCGCGTTGGACTCGTCATGCTCTCGGTCAGCTGCCAGTTCGCGGCGCTCGTCTGGTACACACTCTCGTACGTGCCCTACGGACGCAAGATCTTCATCGGCTGCTGCAAACGCACGTGCGGCATCTCCAACGAAGACGACGAGGTCTGAAAGGTTCTTCAGCGCATGTGTACGGCTGTTTCTATTGTAGGTGGGGTTAGCATCAGAGAGGGGGAACTACTAAACTTCTTATATTCACTCTTTCTCAACTCACTTCGCTTGGTGCTTCTCATCACTTGGTCACGACTTGGATGCCGAGCACGTTGGGCGACCGGAGGCGGGTCTCATACGCGTACGCGCGACCGAGCAAAATGTCGTCAACGGCTCGTGGGACGTCCCACACAATGCGGCACTTGCCTAGCTGCTCAGTGTCCAACTTGACAATGGCATCCATCACTGGCAACGTCACGCGCTCGCGTTGGCGTCGCGTTGGTGGCTTGGACTGGGAAGGCTTCTTGTCGCCAATCCGCGTGGGCTTGGCCAGTCCGACAAAGTCGTTGTAGAGATCGTCGGTCGGCGTGCTCGGCTGGTGGTCACTGGTTCTCTGGGTACCGCCGACCATTCGGTTGAGGTCACAGTCCTCCACGAGCGTCTCCAAGCCGCGGACTGCGTAGCTGGCGACCACGCGGCGGCAGCAGCAGTGGTTCTTGGCAAACGTCAGCGCACGCACGTCGCGGTCGCTCGTGACTTCATCCATGGCGAGCGTGTCCACGAGAGGTTCTCTACGCACTCGACCATGGTGCCGGTGTTCTTCCCCAGCGACTGGACCTTGAACCGCGTGGCGCGGTCGACGCTGCGGTGTGGGATCGTGCCGTCACCGCCAATTGGGCGTTTCGACAATGCAGACCTCGCGGCCCGTCAAGAGAGCACGCACCATGTCGCTGCCGCCGAGCACAAGACCGGATCTTGTACGAAGCTCCGGGTTGAGCAGCAAATCGACAAGGCTGTTGGAGGTGAACTGGACCGTGCGGCCCACGCGCATCGCGATGCCGACGATCTAGTCGCTCTTGCTCTGCACGACGGCGATGCGGCGGAGCAGGCGGTCCACGTCCACGGCCGCTTGGGCTGTGAGCAGCGCGAACGTGGAACATTGAACACAAATGCCCAGCGTAGAACACATTAGCTGTGGTCGTATGGAGAGGAAATGGAATGCAGCAAAATTTGTAAGTGGCCTCCTGTGAGGGGTCTTATTTGCATACTGAAGGTCTGGCAACGAAAAGATTTACACAATGTGGGCTTCCTTGTGTCTTCGTGAGGGCTAGGATCTTTGATCTGTAGAGTCGCTTCGTTCCACCTAATCATCGCGACGCTGCGCACGCAGCAACTGCTTCTTGACGGCGTGGAAGCGCAGCAGCATCCTGGCATATCAAACCGAGCAAATACGTTACCATGGGCATGACCTCACTCTCTTCAAAGGCGTAAGGAAGGATCGGTCCAAACGCACCAGTAGATCGTGAACGTGAGAGCGCTAATCCACCAGTTGCGCTCCGAGCGCCAGCGTGTTGCCTTCTTCTATTGTTGACAAATAGCAACACACACATGAGCTTGACGGTCCCACAAACTGAGCGAACGGCATCGCCCCCACAAACCTGCAGGTCAGCCGAATAGTGGTGCCCTTCGACATGCACATCCTTCATGTTGTAACGCTTTTGGAGATCGTACGTCTGGGCTGTACGGACGCAAAGCCAAAAGATCGCATCAGCCAAAACGTCCTGACGTATTTGTCTCCAGTAGCTTCTTACCGAGCAGTGCGAGGAACGAGATGGCTGTGATGAGCGAGAAGATGCTCAGTGTGCCAACCTTGACGCTGAACAGCACATCGCCAAACTTGACAATGCCGCGGTTCAGCAGCACGAACGGGAACGGGATCGTGAGCAGCAGGAGTCTGTCAGTCACATCCGTGCACGCAGGTTAGATTTCCCGCCACAGAAGCGGAAGTAGACGCATATCGTACAGTACGACGGCTGGTGGAAGCAGCACGTAAGTCATCGATGCCCACATCGTCGCCATGTCCGTGGAAACGTAAGGGAAAGAGGGGGTCAGTCGCTTCTTCTTCTTGGAGGCTTTTGGCTCGAGTTGGATTGTGGGGAAAGCTCCGCATCACCGCAACCATGCCGCCACTTCGACCCTGTCCAAACCGATCATCGGAATGCGCAGGCTTTGACTGGGTTGGCCCTAAAATGTTGGCGTGAGACCAACACTCTCAATTGCGAAGAACCCATCGCGATTCGCGACGGGGTCCCATGGCGTCATTCGCGAGATCAAGATGTCAAAATACTTGTGGGCGAGTCCGCACAGGCCACGTGGCGTGACCACACAGCGGGCAGCGCATCCCACGAGACGGGCGCTGGGTGCGCCGTGGGTTTCTGTTGGACTCGCCGAATGTTGATGGAACCACGCAATGCACCCAGAGAAACCATTCAAGCTTCAACCATATCCTTCCTCTCTATTTCGGTCGCTCCCAATAGTCCGTGGTCCGCACAGGGAGAGACGGCATCGTGTCCAAAAATCCGATCGCACGTAGAATATAGGCGTCCTCCAAAACGTACTTGGAGTACGCGCCGTTGTAGCGGATCTCGGACACGTTGCTGCCGAGCTTGAGTCCCCAGGCTTCTTCGGGCCATGGGTGCTCGGCCGGCACGACAAAGTCGCGCGGCACGCGGCAGTGGTCGTACATGTCGGAAAACACTTCAAGCGCAGGGAGAATACACTCGTGCCACCGGTAGTCGCGCAGTCGCCAAATAAACTGGATTGCGTCGATGCGCTCTTTGTTGGCTTTCAGTTCTTTGGCGTACACGCCACGGCACCGCATGTGGTTGACCGCGACGCCGAGTGCGTAGCCCCACGTCTTGGGCGGCCACGGCGCCTCGGACGGCACGACAAACTCGCGGGGCACACGCATGTGGCCGTACACTTGGAAATGGGTCTCCATGGACGGCAGCACCGTCTCGCTCCACGACGCCTCGCGGTGGTCCCAGACAAACTGAAGGCTTTCAAGCCGTTCCGCATCGCGCGAGACTTGTTTGGCATACCCGTCCTTGTGGCGTATCGCGCCCACGATAGAGCCAAGTGATAGACCCCACGCCTTCTTGGGCCACGGGGCTTCCGACGGCACGACAAACGTGCGCTTGACGTTGCAGTGGCCGTGGAGAGCGACAAACGTCTCGAGCGCCGGTAGCACTTTGTCGCTCCAGGTCGTTTCCGCGACGTCAAACGAAAACTCGAGCTGCAGCAGATCGCCCATTTCCTTGGCGTCCAAACTGTTGCGTTCTTGTCGCAGTCGATGCACGCGCGCGCCGAGACGGATCCCCCACGTGTGGCGTGGCCAGTGCGGGTCGTCATGCGGGACGATGAAATCCGAAGGCACCAACGTGTGCCCTTCGAGACTGTAGTACGCTTGGAGCGGGGCGACCACGAGCATCTCCCACTGATACGCTCGCCAATCGACGTCCACGGGGAAGCCGATGCCGCGCAGCTTGTCGACCACGAGTGGGTACCGCGCGTGGTGGCGCTTGTTGGTCATAAACTTGTGAACCACGCGACCGAGGTTGACGCCACGAAGTGGGTCGGGCCAGTTGAGGTCTACGCGGCCACCCAGCACACGGGCCATGATGCGCGAAGAACTACTCGCATTGGTTCCCTTATCCGCCCTGTGCGGGATGGGGAAGTGGAATGGCACCATGAAGTGGCCTGTGGCCTGCTGGAACGTCGCGAGCGCCTCGACCATGAGCAAAAACTCGACCGCCGGCGGGAGCTTCTCGCCAGCGCTGCTCTCCTGTCGCTGCATGGGTTCGGAATGCCCTTCCCAGCGAGTAGCTGCTGAACTCATTGGCGCATCACGGCGCACGCGCAGAGCCGCCGACGTGCGCGTAGCACCCCGACATTGCAACGCACGACGCAGCAGCATGTTGCAGTCCCCCAATGCTGGCCCTTCGCCGCCAGTGATCTGGTCACCTTCGATGGTTTCCAACGGTTCGCAAGTTCCAACTGCATGGGCCCATCCTATCAGATACAAACATTTTCAGGCATAGTTCTTAACGCTGGGTCATTTTTCTATTTTTCAGCCAATGAGATGGCAGAACTGAACCCACTCACTTCGACAATCATTTCCCAAGCACAGTTGCACAGTAATCCTTCTGACCGGGAGAGAGGAAGGACCCCCTCACCAGCATGCGCACGGTCACGACGTCGTCGGCCGCGATCTCACTTGCCGCAGCCAACGCACGCAGCGCACGCGCCGCGTCTGCGCGGTCCACACCGCAAGTGACCGCTCCTCCTTCTCCTGTGGCTCCTCCCCCACCGCCCCCGTCCACGCTGGCGCGGCAGCCAGCAGCTACCCCGGCCGCGAGCGTCGCAGTGAATCCGCCAGCCATCGCGACCCCGCAGCTCGGTGAATTGGCCCCGAACGACCCGTTCTTTGACCAAGCGCGGCTTGCGCTTGTGACGTTTTCCCATGTACCGCAGATTGTCGCGGTCGCCGTGCTGACGCCCAACCTGTGGGTTGTCGACATGGGTGACAGTCGTTGCAGCCGCGAGCTCGCGTGGGTCATCGTGCAGGCCGCGTTTCTCATGCTCAGTCTCGCGAACTACTGGGTCTGGTTCTGGCTCGTGTACTGGAGCGAGCGGCGGTCCGGACTCTCGGAGCGCCACCGCACGCGTGGCATCTCGATCGTCACAAAGGTCCATGCCGTGCTGTACGTGTTTGGCCTTGTGTGGTTCATGGTAGGGAACGCACTGCTGCTCGTGATCGATGCCGACAACAAGGCCTGTACGGCTGACGATATCAACCATGGCGCCGCGGGTATCCACGACCTTGGGCTCGCGATGGTCGCGATGGCGTACGCGCGTGTGTTGTGGCCCTGCACACTGGTGATTCTCGGGCTGCCCGTGCTCTTGCTCTGCCGACCGTGTGTCCTCCGGTACCTTAACGATCCCACACGCGACATTGCATTCGCCGAGACGCTGTACGCCGGCACGGCACGCGGCGCGTCCAAGACGACCATTGAAGCCAACTCCAAGCGCGTAAAGTTTGAAAAGGGCATGGTGCTCAGCGGCGATGCGGTTGGCGAGGACAAGGACCCGTCCGTGTGCTGCTGCATCTGCCTCGTGGACTATGGCGTGGGCGATTCGTTGCGCGTGCTGCCCTGCGGCCATGACTTCCACGAAGCCTGTGTCGACGAATGGCTCAGCCGCAACGCGACGTGTCCAACCTGTCGGAAGGCCATCACGGCGGCCGGTGCCCGCACGAGCGACGCGATGCAAGAGATCGACGCCATCGTTTGAGAAACCACAGCCACGCACGTTACTACGTACTATGCTCGGTATGCAACTGAACCGAACGAACGTCCGGGGTTCACCATCCAAGCGCTTATATCGAGAGTGGCCATTGTGACGATGCTGACCATCAACCAGGACTGGCCAAGGGTATGCTCTCCAATAGAGCTGCCTGCATCGCGCCAAGAACAGAGCTACAGCATTCGCCACCTACGCACTGATGCCTAATTTTGTAGACTAAAATTAATGACTATGTCCATAATCGTTTGAGTAGTGGGGAAACTCAGCATTCCGAGTCGAATCATGTTCGCAAGTCGATCTTGCGAAATGGAATCATACGAACGAGACCAAAAAATGGTAAATCATCGTTTCCCTTCTGAGATACAAATACACGCTGCTGCCCATACAGCCTCTGTAGTTGCAGACTGCTGCCCACAGGATTTCTGGGCCTATGAACGTGTGCCCACTGCGCGAGCGAGTTGGAGAATGAGAACTCCGAAGCAGTGCGCAATGCAGACCCCGCAAGACTGTGAATTGGTTGGCGGGCAACATAATGCATGATGATTGGCTTGTATTTTCCAACAAATGGCTTGATTGGTTTAAAATACTAAGCTCGGTCACAGATTCTTCCCGCCATGTGGCTCCACCGTGCCGTGCATCAGATTGGCCCCAGAGCGAGCGCGATGCAGCGCCGTTCGCAGCGCGTCGTCGCGCGCTTTCTCTCTGCTCCTCCGCCAGTTGCTGTAGAGACTGCAGTCGAGGCGGTCGCGTCGTCACCACCAAAGAAGAAACCGCGTACCGCCAAGCCAGCCGCGACAGTCTCAATCGCACAGACGCCGAGCAGCTCCACGCCCGAAGCCGATCGAATTCTTTACCAGTACCCAACGCTCGTGCCCGCGCGCCTGCTGCGGCGCTACAAGCGCTTCCTCGCGGATGTTGTGCTCGCGAAAGCCGGCGATGAAGATACCGACGATTGCTCGTCCGTGGACGAGTCCCAGGCGATCACGATCTACTGTCCCAACACGGGGCCAATGGTCGGACTGCTCGACGAGCCGAACGCGCGTGTGCAGCTCTCGAAGAGCGACGACCCCAAGCGCAAATATGCATACACGCTTGAGATGGTTCGAGTCCATGTACGTAAACACACAGTGATCTCGTAGCCCTATGGATTGGAGCTGAGTGTGGATCCCTTGGCTTAGAATGGCGAGCGCCACGTGTGGGTCGGCGTGCACTCGACGTCGGCCAACTACATGGTCGAAAAGGCCATCGTGTCTGGTTGGTTCACGCCACAGCTCGGTGCGTTTCATGTCTTGCAGCGAGAAGTGAGCTTCGCAAAGAATAGCCGCGTCGACTTTGTGCTCTCGCGTCATGATGGCGACGGCGACGTCGTCCACCAAAAGTACGTCGAAGTCAAAAGCGTGACGCTCGCGTGGCCCGCCGCCGACGCGAGTCGGTGTGCCGTGTTTCCCGACACAGTCTCTGATCGCGCGGCGAAGCACGTGACCGAACTCATGGAGTTGATCGAAAGCCGTAAGAGAGCCGCTGAGAATAAGACGGGAGCTACGAAACGTGTGGAGCTGAGCGGAGCGATCGTGTTTCTCGTCCAGCGTGACGACTGTGAATCATTCATGCCGTCGCTGATCCACGACGCTAAGTTTGCCCGCCTTTGCGCCGAGGCCGAGGCCATGGGGATGCAACTCTTGCCGTATCTGTGTCGGCTCGAACCGGATGAACACGGCCAGCGAGGCCACGTGCGCTTACTTCACGCTCTTTCTCTTCACGCAGACCGAACCAAGGCCAACCCAGAGACTGATGGTGGTTCCAAGAAGCCCTCGGTATCGATCAAGACGAAGAAGGCGGCCGGCTCGAAGAAGATTAAAAAATAATTCGAGCAGGTTCATATTGGTCTCCTCACTCCTTACTCTGTCAAATACCAAGTACCGAGAAGTGGGTTCAATCGACGAACTTCGTGTTGCACTCACGGGGTCCGATTCCATAAGTTGAAGTGGCCATGTTGTCTCAGTTCACGCATTCTGGTCGAGGATTCCGACTTCGGTGAACTGTTGAACAGAGTCAATGAGGGAGCATGGTCGACACCAACGACTAGAAAATTTCGTCAATCAATTATTACTACTAGTAGAATTCATGAGTGTATGGTATTGCATTTGACAGTATTTATTGTTATACAGAGCTTTTAGAATCATACTACACAGTATTTCATGAAATGCACCACCAAACATGAAAAATTGGAGGCCGTTTCCAGAAGTTTAGTTCTTACTATGTCCTGTTTTGGAAATGACAACACCTGCTTTTGAAACCATTTGTATCTGTTGGTGAAAGGACAAGGAGGTCGAATTGATTGGCGTTCGTTTGTGAGCAGCTCCACTACATTTGCGCGAAAGGATGGCCAAGCCGAACGTGCCCAAGGCGGGCAAGGCCAACACCAAGGAGGGCAAGGCGGGCAAAGAGGGAAAGGACGCCTCCGCAAAGCCTGCGCCGCGTGGTGGAAGGAATGAGAAGCCGGCGAGCGCAACAGACAAGAAAGCGGCCGCTCCGTTCTCTGTTCCCGCCTCTGAGGAAGTCACAGCCGTGGTGACGCGCATGAACGAGAAGGGTCTGCAGTGGTTCCAGTCGCTCAAGCCGCTGAAAGTGGTCGCCGAGCCGGTGGTGGCAGCATCCAGTAGTAAGCGCAACAAGCAAAAACAGCAGCAGCCACCAGCCATGCCGCTTGACGAGAGCAAGCCGCACGTGCTGAGCGAAACGCAAGTTCAGGACAAGAAGCGCCATGCACAGCGGCTGCTCGAGGCCGAGGTGCGGCGCCACGACAGCAAGAAAAGCGGCAAGCTCTCGAGCGACGACAAGTACCTCGCGACCATGATGACCAAAGGTACTTTGGCCGATCGCGTCGCCGCACTCACGCTCACGATCCAGGGCGCACCGTTCCACAGCCTCACACGGCTCGGGCAGCTTATTACGATGGCCACCAAGAAGGCGCGCCGCGAGAGCATGATGGCGGTGGAGTCGCTCAAGGATCTCTTCATCAACAACTTGCTGCCGGACGACCGCAAGCTGAACTTCTTCCACCAGAACCCACTCGACCACCGCGACGTCACGGACGCGCACCTCGTCGTGTGGTTCTACGAGCACTGCCTAAAGACGGCGTTCGCACAGCTCGTGGGCACGCTGTCGGCGGGCATGGCCGACGCCGTGGACAATCACAAGCGCGCCTGCATCCGCGCCGCGAACGCGCTGCTCGCGGCCAAGCCCGAGCAGGAGGCCGTGCTGCTGGGCATGCTCGTCAACAAGATAGGCGATCCGGACCGCAAGATCGCTGCGTACATCCACAAGACGCTCCAGGAGCTGCTCAAGGAGCACCCGCTCATGAAGCGCGTGGTCGTCGACGAAGTCGAGCGGCTGCTCACGCGCGCGCAAGTCTCGGACCGCACGAAATACAACGCGGTGCTTTTCCTCAACCAGATCATGCTCCGCAAGAACGACGACGACGACGCGGCGCTGGCGGCGCACCTCATCAAGGTGTTTTTCGCACTCTTCTCCAAGGAAGTGCACGGCGCCGAAGAGGCCGAAAAGAAGCGCCAGCTCAAGGCCCAGCACAAGGCCTCCAAGAAGGCGGCCAAGGGCAAGGCGGCATCGGCGGCCCAAGAGGGCGGTGGCTCAATGGACCGCAAGCTGCTGAGCGCACTGCTCATGGGCGTGAACCGCGCGTTCCCGTACTCACGGACTGCGACCTCGGCCGACCTGCAAGAGGAGATCGACACGCTCTTCAAGGTCGTGCGGCTCGCCAAGCATTTTCCCACGAGCGTCCACGCTATGATGCTGCTCTTCCAGGTCATGCACTCGACCAACTCGGTCTCGGACCGGTTCTATACGGCACTGTACGAAAAGCTCTTTGACCCCAAGCTGCGCGAGACGTCCAAGCACACGCTGTTTCTCAACCTCGTGTTCAAGGCCCTCAAGGCCGACGTGTCGCCGGCGCGAAGCAGCGCGTTTGTCAAGCGGTTACTGCAGCTCACGAGCGTCATGACCCCGGCGTTCACGTGCGCCGTGCTGTTTCTGCTGTCGGAGGTCATGAAGATCAAGCCGCAGCTGCGTACGCTGTTCGACCAACCCGAGGCCGGCGGCGCTGGTGGCAACGGCAGCAAGGACGACGAGCACTTCACCGACAAGGACAGCGAGAACGACGAGAAGCCCAACGTGTTCAACCCTGACGAAGAGGAAGATGAAGAAGACGAAGACAAGGAGTCGGATGAAGAGGACGAGCACACCAAGATGCCCGAGGCGCTGAACGACGGCGTCTCGGACGCGGACCGCACAGCGCGTGTGCTCGCCGAGATGTTTGGCAAGTCGACGAGCGCGTACGAGCCCGAGAAGCCGCGAGCTGCCAAGAGCTTTGACGATAACGACACGGCGAAGGCGCCCATGGCAACGGCCGCTGACGTCTACGACTGGCGCAAAAGGAATCCGTTGTTTGCCAATGCCGAGACGTCGTGCGCGTGGGAGATCCACCACTTGCTGGCCCACTACCACCCGTCCGTGCAGCAGTTTGCCAAGCAGCTCGTGACACGCGCGGGCGTCGGCATCCAGTACGCGGGCGATCCGCTCGTGGACTTTACAATGCACGCCTTTTTTGAAAAGTTTATGAACAAGAAGCCGCGCCACAAGCAGCAGGCCCAGTCGCAGTCGCAAGAGGGCGACGCCGTGGGCAAGAACTGGACTTTTGTGCCCATTAACACGGAGGCCGTGCTGCAAGAGGCCGAAGAGTCGATCGACATTTCGGACCAGTTCTTTTACAAGTTTTTCAAGGAGCGCGCGGAGCGGGACGCCGCGCATCCCAATAGCAGAACGGCCAAGAAGAAAAAGGCCAAGCGAAGCGAGCGCGACGACGACGCGTTCTCTGGCGATGAGGACGTCGACGATGAAGACGAAGAGGAAGAGGTCGAGGCGTTTGCGCAGCAGTTGGCCGAGGGGATCATGCAGGATGGCGACATGGACGATGAAGATCCGGAACTGGATGACTGGAGCGGACCAGAGGACGACGAGGACGAGGAGGAGGGAGGTGCTCGACTGGACGGCGAAGACGACGACGACGATGAGGCGATGGCGTTTGGCGATGACGACGAAGAGGACGGCGAGGAATTGGATGGAGGAGATGACGACGACGAGGAGGACAGTGATGAGGAGGATGGCTTGGACTTTGATGCAATGGACGGGGAGCTGGATCTGCCCAAGGTCGCCAGGCAAAAAGCGCCGCCGACCGCCAAAGGCAACAAGAAGAAGACGACGTTTGCCGACGCCGACGACTATGAGCAGATCATGCGTGAGGCGCTGGCCAAGCAAAAGCAGCAGCTCAGTAAGAAGCGCACGAAGGATGCGACTGGCGAAAAGCTCCAGTCGAAGAAGTCCCGGAAACATTAGTCTTTGAGAGAACGGTTCTGTGGAATGCATTTTTCGTGATCATTTGATAGAGAACATTCTTTTGTGTGTTTGATCTCTCCAGAACATAATTGAATTGAACAAAATTAATCGGTCTTGGCTCGTGCAGCGGTCGGTTGCTTCTGTGTGTCGGCGTTGTTGAAGGAAGACCCTTCCGAGAGCTGCTGGTCACGGAGGCGGTTGGCTTCGATCACGAACCAGTTGATGGATACGAGCAACCCGAGCGCGAGGAAGAGCATGACAAACACGTGGATCGAATCCTCGAGCTGCGCGTAGAGCACAACGGCGAGCACAATGACGAGCATCAGCAGCACGCTGTTGAGCAGCACCATGAACGTCCGGCTGCCCGGCTGCATCGCGTCCTGCGCGAACGAACCCATGGCGCGTTGGGGGGTGGATCGGACTTACGTGTTTCCGCTTGGGGTTAACAAAAGGTTAACTATGCGAAAGCACAGTTCTAATTAACCATTGCTAAATCCCGCATAAGTTGACTCGCTCTCTCCATTTCAGAGGGGAAATACGGTACTGCAGTATGGACACCATGCAGGCCGAGGTCGCGAGCGTGCTCGCGCGCTGGTGCGAGGTCACGGCACCGCTCGATCACGCGCGCGTAGAAAAAGGCGCACAACTGAGTGCGACGCCCATTCGCGATTTGTTGGCGTCGCGTCCAGCGGTCTCGCCGCCAAGGAAGAGTTCGTCGTCGTGCCGCGCGTGGAGCCATGCCGATTTCCTGGACCGCGTTGCGACCTTCGGCGTCGCGACATGGTTCGCCAAGCCGCTGTGCATCTCGCCGCTCGCGTGTGCGCGGTTTGGCTGGCGTAATACAGCGAGCGACTTGCTGCAGTGCGCGCAGTGCGAGCGCGTGCTGTGCTTTCGAATCGATCCAAAGCTGAGTCAGCAAGGCGCCGAGGCCGTCGCTGCGCGGTTTGCGGGCCAGTTGGAGAGTGCCCACGACGAGACGTGCCCGTGGAGCCACAATGCGTCGCCCGAGTCGTTTACCATGGTGCGTTTGTGTTTGTTCAGAAGGGTTATTGCGGGAAAAGGTCCTAACATGGTGACAATTATTGTCGTCTGCAGTTGCCGCTGCTGGGTCCATCGCAAGTGGCGCAGGCACTGTGGGAGCGCATAGAGACGCTGCTGCTCAAGGCGTCGACGCGGAATGAAGTCAAGGAGGCGCTGCTGGAGATGCACGTGGACAAGGAGGCGGTCACCACGCTATTGGACGGCTCTGGTCAGAATGAGACCACACTGATCCAAGCGGTGACCAAGCGGCTTGCGTCGTCTCACGACTTCGATACGCGCGTCATTCTCCACGCGACGGTGCTGTCCACGTGCGGGTGGATCATCCAGAACCAGCCAGAGAAGGACACTACGATGGTGGTAGTCGTGTCGTGTGGCTTCTGCAATCGCCACGTACCTCTCCAGCCGAAGCCAATGGACACGACCAGTGAGGAAACTAAAGAGGAGACTGAGGAAGCGCCACCGGCAAAGCGCCAGCGTGTCACGCAAGAGAAGACGACCCCACCGGCCATGAATCCCATCGCGCAGCACCGCTCGTTCTGTCCAGTGGTCGTCGCACAACACCACCGCGATCCACTGGACGACACGCGTCTCCGTGACACCATGACGCTGGTCTGTGGACCGCACGAAGAAGAAGAAGGCGAGTCGCTTGCCGACTTTATCGTGCTGCCTGGTTGGAAGCAGTCTGCACTGGTACGTGTTCTCAATCGGTAACTATTCTTCATCCCCACACCACTAATCAGTCCGTCCATGCTTCTCCATCAGGCTCTTCGCCACCTCGATCGCACTACGACTCCATCCTCCAAGTCCACGACGTGCTCCTCGTTCATGGACGCACTGGCGTCCGTGCAGTCGGTGCTGGCGTTGCCCGACGCCTACTAGTCCACCTCTCCATACTATATTATCCAATAAAGACACAAGACAAAAAAGCCGTCGTGTAGATTGCCTCACTCGGTCGCTGCTTGCAAGGAACGGTGGTTGTCGCACCCCTCCCCACGACCAGCGACACGTTTGCTTTTCCATTTCGAGTTGGTGTTTCACTGTCCTGCCGTCTCATGCTGTTCTCCTACAAAACCTCACCTACACGCGACGACACGCCATGAGAACCGTGCCTCTCGCCATCAACTTAGTCGGCGGCGTTCTTGGCGAAGAGCGCGCGGCTCTGCGCCTTGCGCTTGGGGTCCGTGCGGACGTTGTTGCGCTTCTTGGCGACGGCCGAGGCCTTCTTGTCCTTGCGGAGCGCCTCGGCACGCAGCTCAGCGCGACGCGCCACGAGCGTGTACGGGTTGAGCTTGACCATGGCGCCCAAGTTCTTGAGCGGGTTCTTCTTGTGGTGGCGGCGGAAGCTCGAGTACTTGCCAGGACGAACGACCGACTGGATTTCGTCCGAGTTAATCAGACGGCCCAAGTTGGCGTTGTTCATGATGTGGCGCGGCAGCGAGTAGCCCGTCTTCTCGGTCGACTTCTTCGAGTACGTGCCGTAGATCGCATCGAGCTTCTCGAACGCCGACTTGGTCCAGATCACGAAACGGCCGAGGTGGCCACCAGGCGCGAGCTGGAGAAGGTTGAGGCGCTCCACGTTCGCGAGCTCAACGCCCGGAATGTTGCGGAACGCCTTCTCGAGGCCGTTGGCGTTGGCGTACACCACGAGCGGACCACGGCGCGTCGTGTAGCGGCGGTTGCGCGACTTGCCACGGCCGGTCGTGATCTTCTTCGAGTCCTTGACCTTCTCGACGTCGGCGTCGGCGCCAATCTTGGCGAGCACCTTGACGGCCTGGGCCGTCTTGAGCACGCTCTCGACCGCGTCGTCGAGCACGAGCGGCACCTCGGGCACCTTCTCGATGCGGTGGCCACGCGCCGTCACGAGCGCTGGCAGCGCCGAGGCCGCGAGCGCCGAGGCGACCGCGAAACGGCGCTGGTTCACGTTCACCTTGCGGTGCCAGCGGCGCCAGATGCGCGTGGGCGCGAACATGCGACCGCCACGGCACATGTTACCGAAGGCACCCTGGCCCGAGCGCGAGGTACCACCACCGGCGATACGCGGGATACGCGCGACGGCACGACCGGTACCCCACGACTCGGCCGAGTGCTGGTGACCGGCGCGGCGCGAGACACCGTACGCCTGGCGGTTGTTCTTGGCGATGTTGGTGTGGACAAAGTTGACCACATCCGGACGGATGGGCGCCGTGAACACGGACGGGAGCACGACCTGGCCAACAACGGCGGCGGTCTCGCCCTCGACGGACAGGACGGAGACAACAGGGCGGGAGGCAGCGAGAGAGGCCATCTTGCTTTACGTAGAATTGGCGGCGATGCGGCGGAGGCAAACGGCGATCAATTCCAACAATACGCGTCGTGAGGAAGGGGAGGGCACCAACGGATCTCCTCGAGTGATGGATTGATTGGCTCCCAGTGGTTCGACCACTGGCCAACGGAAGAGTATAGCCGGATACGAGAATGTATACATCCGTATACTGTTCTTCACAAAACACGGTGGTAGCCGAGTACCCTCCAAGGAGAAGGCAAAAGGGTAACCGATTTGTACCCCCAATCTCACTATGTCCAGCTCCATAAAATGGCGAGAAGTCTGGGCGGATCGCGCGGTCGCCCTTTGTCTGCTGGCGCTCGTGGCGCCCCAAGAACTCGCACAGCTACTGCAAGTAGACAAGGCGTGTTGCTCGTCTGTTTGCCACGAGCTGAAGCGGTTTCGTCGCGCCAGTGCACGACTCGGACTCTCGCTCTGGTGCATGAGCCATGTGGAACTCGAGTTCCAGTCATATTTTCAAGAGATTGAGACCCACCAGATCTCGCGGTCGGCTGTGCATGACCCGCGCGTGCCGCCGCGGGTCGTATCCACGTGGGCGGAGCGTGGAGAAGTGCCTGGTGGTCTTGTCACGCTGTGTCCCGAGCGCTTGCCGAAGCAGAACGAACGTGGCTTGACACTGCGGTTTACCCCGACCTCCGCTGAACAACGACCCATGCTCACGAACGTCGTGCAGCACCAGCGGCGCATCTACACGGTTGTGACGCTCCAGATCACTCGGCATCGCCAGGGCAACGAGGAGCGACAGGACAAGACTGTATTGCGGCGACTGTGGTATCTCAAGGAGTGCGGCGAGTGGCGCGCGATGGTTCCCGCGGCCGAGAAGCGACGCTTGGACACCAACGGCGGTCTCTGCCGATACGATTTGGTCTCACTGGACGGCAGCATTGCGCTAGAACTAGACGTGCCACGCGGTGCCGACTCGATGATGGACTATTACCTCGTCAAGCGAGCCACCATCTTCCTGCCGATCGAAGAGCTCATGTACCCATTCGTGAACAAGATCCGCCCGACGCGAGCTCTTCCAGAAGCCGCTATAAGTGCGATGCCAGTGAGGCGGTGTCTCATCGTGCTCTCGTTTGGACGACTTGATGGTTGCATCAACGCGACGTATCGGATCCCAGCCGAGCTCACCGTCGAACAACAGCAGCCACAGCCGATCGCTTCCTCTCCACCCGACGCGGGTACAACTACTATCGGTAGTAATACTCCGAGCGACGCGTCACCAGCAAGTCGCCCACGGACGGGGATGGAGCATTTCGATATCGTCACGATCAAACATCTTCAGACCACAAGAGTCGAGGTCCCACTCGAGCCAGGGTACCTCTGGCTCTCGCTGGTGGACGACCACCCATCCATGGCGAAGCCTTCATTTTATTACACGACCACAATGCTCCACGGGGGCGCGACTCGCTCACGGGCGTCCCTCGAAGTCGACGCGAAGTGGCTGCCGGGCACAATCACATCGTGGCCAACGCCGCAGTCCCGCCATCGACGACCGCTGAAAGGGTTCTTCCATCTTGCGGTCGACATGGACACTTTTCAACTGACGGAGCTGTCCATTGTCGCACAGCATTTGCCCGCTGTGCGAATTGCGCCGTACGCTGCGGTCATCGAGTCCTACGCGAGGCCTACCTCACCAATTCCTGAAGGCTGACCCAGTAAATCTGGTCGGTCTCTACGCGATTGTCGGCGTCCGAGCCGCTGCAGGCGAAAGCGATGTGCGAAAATGCCGCGAAGATGGAGGCAGACCGTGTCAAAGGCCGAACCGCGGCGGCGTCGAGATCAAACGAACCAAATAGCACCAGGCCATCACAACGGCGGCACTGCCCGAAAAGAGCGGAGCAGCTGCTGCCTTGGCTGGTACAGCTGCAACTTTTCCTGTAGTCGAAGAGTGCATTCTCCGTGCGGCGGATAGATTCTCTCACCGCTTTGCCAGGAAGGAAGGTAGGTGGTCATGTAATAGGCCCTAAACAAGTACTCTTAGGATATGTCAACTCGAATCAAAACCTACCTCAATACCAGGCTATTGCTATCACCTATTTGCAGTACGGTACAGAATTTTGTTGGCCAATATCTAAAATGAGTATCTTACATAAATTGGCATTATCGACGCTCCAGCGATCTGGATGATGGTTTCTAGGTCTGCCCGAGCCATCAAACCCATCGTGGCAGATTTTTTTTTCGCGAGCGAATTCGACCCAAGAACTCCTGGTACCATGAAAAAATCCGAAATGAAGGTATCTAACCATCATTCTGAGCCCGATGAAGCCTCTCAATGGTAAATGCAGCGATGCGGGGCATTGTACTGTGGCTCCACTCTTGCACCGCGCGAGTTCGAGATGCCTCTCTACACATACACGTGCACGTTTCGTGGTCACTCCTCCGAGCCTCGGAGAGCTCGTAGGTTCACAGTGATCGCCGCGCAACATGATCAAGTGGAATGCCGTGGACATGGCCCGTGTTGCAACCTGGTCCACAGCTTTCCATTAAAATCAAGTCTTGATATTGCATATCAAGCACTGGCTG
>JAADWA010000678.1:0-17136 GCA_023335935.1 Pythium phragmiticola
CACTGTAAGAATGGGCATCCAGCTGCTTAAAACAGCATTTCAGTATGTGTTGTTCCTGCGCGGGCTGTGAGTGGATGGCTACTGGTGCTATGCTCGAATCATTCCAGTCTGGAGCCTTGAAATGTCTTCATAGGACAGGCGGCGTTCACCAGTCCACCTACCACTCTGTGACAGATTGCCAGGTATGTGTGATCACTTCAGACGTGATCATTCGTGCAGCAACCCAGTGGGTATTGGTAACTGCAACGTGCGTATTAATAAATTTAGCACTGTACGAGAAGATCCGGACGTTGGCTGTGTGGCTCGCCACATCCACAACTTGTGACCCATAGCCATCGACAAGTCGAGGCTTCAACGATTACTTCGTGTCTGGGTAGTAGTTGTTGCCAGAGTGTAGGCTGTGTGTCGGTGTGACCCACAACTGTTGGGTTACGATTCACAGGTGGCATGTATCCATTGTATCCGGATACGCGCTGTTGAGCATTCCTCGGAGGATATATTCCCAGTTACCTTGACGCACGCAGTGAAAACTGGAGGTCGTTCTGCGACGTGTGAACACACATCACGTCCATCAAACACAGCACACCAACTGTGTTCGCACACTTGGTGTGCTGTATTTGATGGACGTGATTGTAACTATCCAACGGTGGATATGTCGTCGGGACTCATGAGTGTGTTTGTTCCCCTCATTGAAGTCAGAAAAAAAACTCCACTCCACATCGCGTCAGCGCAAGGCAACTTGCAAGTCGTCTTGTTGCTGCTCGAGGAGAACGCGAATCCCAATGCTGCTGATTGGGTGGGTGGTCGTCAGTCTGCTGCTGGAGGCTATCGCGGATCCTAATGCAGTTATCGAGAATGGTCTGTGACCCCTCTTGTCTGTTCTGGTGCCCAAGGTTCGTTAGTGCCTCTGCTACCTAATTGACGATTTCTGTACTGTTAATAGATGAAGAGCAGTAATATTTCGCTGCTTCATTTGGTTTGCGAAGATCATCAAAGCGACATCGCAAGCGCGCTTCTCGCCTCCGGCGCCAACCTGCACGCGCAAGACCGTGTATGTATTGCAAACCAAACGACTGAGGGCGGCAAAAGCTCTCCTTCTTAACTCATTCCATCTATTTATTCACTGACCAAGTTTCTTTCTTTTCTTGTGTTACTGGACAGTTCGGACGCGAGCCACTGCACAGTTGCATTTTTGGGCGGCATTTCGAAATCACCACCGCAGCACTGCGAACGCTGCAAGTGCTAGTGTCATGGGGCACCACATGGGATGCCCATTGTGACGTGATGGCGGTCAACAAGGTTCATCGTGCACTCCGCAGCTGCGTTTTGCTCTGGGTCCAAGAACGCGCTGATGGATTTGACTTCACGGACATTCCTGATGAAGTTGTCCGACGTGGAACTCGGAGCATCGAAGCGTTCACTGACACTCTAAAGACGTCGCGTGAGATTGTGCTTCGTCGGAAAATCTGTCTCGTCGGCTCGAGCTGCGCCGTCAAGACCAGTTTCGTCAAGTCAATTACTTCTAACGAACCTCAGCTTGAACACCTGGACGACCGCACGATCGGCGTCGACCTCTTTTCCTATCGTTTCAAGCAGCTTATCCGCAGTCCCAACAAAACCAAAAAGCACGAGGTCACCTTCTGGGACTTTGCCGGTCAGGACTCGTATCAAGTTGCCCACTCGCTCTTCTTCTCACCGCGTACGCTATACCTCGTGTGTGTGAACCTCGAAGCGTTTGCAATCGCGTACATGCAAGCCGTGATCTTTGCTAATGTGGAGATTCAACAGGACAAGTTGTTGAATGAATTCGTCGAGGACGCGGTGATGCGTTGGATCCGCATGATCGTCGCTCGCCAACCCGACGCCGAGATCGTGTTTATCGCAACAAAAGATGATGTGCTCAGTGACAACACAGTGACGGAACAACTACTGAAGGAAACGCTGATGACGAAGTTGCAGCAAGTCCAAGCGACTTTCCTGCTGATGATGATGAAGAAGAAGAAGACGGAAGAAACGAATGAGTCATCCAGCGGCTTGGAGATGCAAGTGGATGTGGACACTTGTGAACCGACCGTATTGTTTGCAAGCTGCATGATCCCGGGTTCAGTCCAAAATGCAAGGGTGCGGATCGAAGATTTGATCATCCAGAGCGACCACAGTGTCACAATGCCCGACAAGTACTCGGAAGTGCTCCAAGCGATCCTCAAAATCAGAAAAGCAGCCACCGCCATCGGCAACATCACCAACCGGATCCACAGCGTCTTTGCTCCTGTAAGCACACACCCTACGAAGCTCAACGTCGAACCTGAACTGTGTAAGACGATTCTCCAGACACTCCACGATCTCGGAGACGTGTTGTGGTACGAAGACCTGGGTGTCGATCTATTCGAGGACACGGTGATCCTAGACCCGCTGCTATTGATCGATTTCATCCGTCAGATCTTCACCCATAAGCACAGGGGCGTGACCATGTCGCATCACGATCTCAAGGCGAAGCCGTTCTGGATGGGTATCTCGAGCGAAAAGCAGATGAAGGCGATGAAGCAAGTGCTGCAGAAGTTCCATTTGGTGTACGCGAGTGGCAAAACTCGCATCATGCGCTGGAACTCGGATCTTATTGTGCCAGCATTCTGGCAGACCCAGATATCGGCCTCGTGGAAGTTTCTCGGCGATATTTTGGCTTCAACACGACGCGGTCGCGCGAGGGAGAAGCTGTGCGATTCGAGTAGGCAATTCCGGACGTGTTCCAGTGAGGGTTCTCACGTTCTCGACGAAGACCCCATGATGCATATTGAAATACGCTTCTCGACCGCCAGGCTGGATGGTTTATGAGTACAAAATTGAGTCTTTTTAATTGTAGTTTGTTTACCGTATCGTGACGGTGATGTGTCCGTTCACCGCATGAGCAAGTTCAAACTATCAACTCGATATTCCTAGTTCCACGTTATTCGGGTCGTCCTGGTGCTCGAGCTAGTATTGAGTTGAGGCGCATGAAAGAAACGTCAGGGAATCGACACGAGTAGTAGAGAGTGTTAGTATTTACCACACGCTTTTCACTACGTATTCATCTCATGTTTTACACCGTGTGGAGCGGAGGACGGTTACGAGCAACTTCAGGCGGCGTCGCCGACCACCTCGACGACCGATGGCTCTGCGCTCTCTGTCTCTGTATACGCATTCAACAGGCCGTCGGTTGTGAGCTGGGACGCGCGCAGTATTTTGACGGTTGCAAATGGATCCGTCACGAGATTAAACAGCCCCGCGGCGAGGTCGGCGCGCGGCTCCATCCGGAACACACGTCCCGAGTCGGTCGCGAAATGGAAGAGTGTGACAAACGGGAAGCAGTACTCCTTACCCAGGAGCTGCTGCACTAGCGACTCGTCTTGCATAATGGGCTGGAAAAAGTGCTGGATCGTGTCTCTGGAAATCCGGAAAGTCGTGCGGCCAGCGCACTTGATGATTAGGGCGTCGCCGTAAATGTCGTCGCTGGTGCTGCGGTCGTAGTGGCCGTCCATAGGCTCGATCGACTCGATTTCGATGCTGACCTTGGCGTGGTATTTCGAGTAGTTGGCCCACTGGGTCAAGAATTGGTCAATCGTCGCGAACGCTGGACTCTGGACCGTGTCCAGAAGCACGGACCGCAAGACCGCTTCGAGCACGCGGCTGCGATCCTCAATGCGGGGGTCGAAGCCGCTGCTGAAATGGTCGTAATACTCGCGCGTCTTGTGGGCCGCGATCTGTCGCGCGTTCGCATACCGCGCAAAGTGGACCGACTCGAGCAGCGCGCGGCGGCGCTCGAGCTCGGCGACCTGTCGCTGCACGACCTGAAGCGCGTCAGCCATGCGCTGCTCGTTCGCTGTCCCATTAGCACTGCTGGATCGGAAGGCCGGGTGGTCGTAGCCTAAGCGCTGGAGGTTGCGGCAGTTGCGCGACAGCACACGGCGCACGCGACGCGTCGCACGGGGCGCCGTGCACTGGATCGCGGGCGGCTCTGGACGGCATGCCGCGGGACTTCTGGACGGGAGTGCCAGTGCATTGGACACCGGACGACTGCTGTTGCCGATGTCGTCATCGTCGGTGTCAGCAGCGCGACGCCGCGCACGCGCCGAGGTCGAGAGATGCGGGATCGAGATCATCGCGAGGGTGAGACTTTGGATAGTGAGGTCAGTGAGGTCGAAGCTGTTGCGAAACCTGTGAAAGTTGATGATTTTTTTTGGTTGTTTTTTTGGCAGAAGGACCAGTCCGTTTCGAGAGAAAGGACAACTATGTAGTACCTCATACAATGATCGCGTTCACTCATGACACCCTGCCAATCAGAATCATATCAGACATTTAGAAAGTAATACCCGTTCAAGAGGTTCGGTCGATGTCGTCGGCCCACCCGGTAATACATTATTGTGCAGTGTGTTCAGTTATTTGTTCAGTTTTATCTTGCGAGACGTGAAATTTAACAATTTTTTTCCATCGTTCATTACAGAAAGATCGAAAATAAACGAAACCGTCCGTTGTATAGACTTTGACAGGTTATAATCGACTTACACTGGCCATCAGTTGGTGAACCCAGCAGTCATTTGGACAAGCACAAGAGCGTCTTGTCTGACCGCGGTAATCTTCTTGATAACTTTCCAGATCCAATTGATTTTCTTTCTTTTCTTCGGTATTTGTTCTGGCTTTACAGTATTTGTTCTGTAGTCTTGGGTCAGGTGTCGTCGATGCGGTCATCCATGACCGCCACCAGCACGCGTGTGACACTGAGGAACCGTTCCCAGCTCGCGAGCAGTACACTCCGCGTCTCGCTGCCCTGCAAGTACCAGACATCGAGCTTGGCCAGCGAGCTGTCAGAACAAAGAAATAATTCCAGAACATAATTAGCAAGTTCGCAACCCAATTATAATTCCACCCACCCCAAACCACGTACTCAATGAGCGCCGAGAAGAGAGCGTCTCGCTGGGCCGGTTCCTGGGCGCCACAGTCTCGCAGCACGCGTACGACCATGGTGCCGAGATTCCCCAGTAGATCCTTGAGTTCTTTCGGCTGCGAGAGCCCAGCACCGATCGTGAGCAGTGCATGCACCACGAGGTGGAGCTTGTCCGCGAGCTTCTGGTACGACTCGGTCTCACCGGCCTCCCCAAGTTGCGTGAGTACGTGGTGGCAAAGGGTGGCGAGCGCCTCGGCGTCGTTGATCAGATGGGCCTTGAGGTCGCGTAGGCAGTTGGTCATGGCCGTGCTCAGCTCCACGCCGATGGTCGCACGCACACTCGTGGGCACGAGTCGCTCTTGCAATAGCGTGAGGCTCGGCCACTCGCGCGAGTCTACATCGCGGAGACAGATGTCCGCCCCATTTTCGACAGGGCTGGACAGTTCGTCCTTGAGAGACGAGGCCACGTCGGTCGTTCGCCGTTGCAAGAGGGGCGACGGCTTCTTCTGAGGGATCCAGTGGACCATCATGGCCGCCGTGACGAAGAGCAGGTCGTGCCACGTGAGCGCCTGCGTCGGTCTGTGCGTAGGGTGGACCTCGAGTCGTCCATGGAGCAGAAACATGACGCACGCGTACTTGGTCGCCATCTTCTCGGACAAAGAAAACGCCTCGCGGATCTGCGCAGCCATGACGCCCTGGAAATTGCGGTCCTCCATGGCTGCATAGACGCGCCGGAGGTTCTCGAGCTGGCGTCGGCAGCTCTTGAGCGTGCGCTGCGCAGCGTCGCTGATCTCATCGAGATCTTTTTGGATCTTGGTCGTGCTGAGCTTCTTGCCCAGCAGCCACCGCGCGACGGCGCCATCGATCGCGTAGTACCGTTCGATCATAAAGTACTGCTGCAGCGGCGGGAGCTGGAACAAAAGCTGCGAGCGGAAGAGGCTTGGCTGCAGCAAGTAGTGCTCGAGCTTTTCAAAGAGGCGGTACTGGTCCACCGTGTCGCGCCATAACAACTCGCGCATGGTGGCGGCGTCGCCGATCGCGGGGAGATGGTCGTGCTGCGCCGAGAGCAGCCGCTGCGCGAGCGCATCGGGCGCGTTCAGACCTTGCAGCCAGAGCGCGTAGACCTCTTCGTTGATGCGCACGGGGTCCGTGAGGAAGGCCTCAAAGACCTCCCGCATCTTGGGGAACGCCGCATCCATTTGGGAGGGCTGTGGATCTGGGAGTGATGATCAGGCGACGCCCTAAATTTGTGTACTATTATAGACATCAAGTTGGGTCGTTCGGAACTAAATTAGGTCATATCAACTTGGACCTGGGGGCATGGCTACTCTACACTATCCTTCTCGGGGCAGACGAGAGCCTTCCATCTTACCAATTTCCAGTTCTCAAAACAAAATTCAGAGTCACACGACGCTTCTGCGCAGCGCTGAGGACATCCAAGAGGCGCACTCGGTGTAGAAGTGAACGCAAGCGACCCAATCGACGTCATCAAGGAACGTACTGTATACTCAACGCTGCAGCGCTACTGTTGATTCTCGAACGGGATGGCGCCGGTTGTCTCTGCAAAGGCGAAGCGGCCCTCTACGCGCTGGAGATGGTACCACTTTAGATGAACTTCTACTGCCTCCGCAAGCGGTGCTGTTGTTCCAATCAACTTGAAGGAATCGCGCAACAAACAGTCGAGATACGATTTCACCTGGAAAATAAGTTGGGGCCTTGAAGACCCAGGCTTGGCGTGCAGTTTGTCTTGTGTTGATCATTCAAAATTGAATGAATGTAGTTGTTGGGCCACCCAAAACCTCAACCAACACTCCACTGTCCAGCGACAGTGGAGTGTTGGCTAAGTTCTTTTTGCCCAGAAACAGACGTGAGATAAAAGGGGGCACCCAGAGTCTCATAATATGGATCTATTCATACAGATTATACTATTTGGTATACAAAGACTACATCAGAGTACGCGTACAGTATCTCGGTAGGAAGGCTATAGAAAAATATACTCTTGATGTTCCTGTGGTGTTTTTATGGGTGCATGGTATCTCATTTCTTCCCTTGCACAATCATTCTTCACCTACAAGCCAAGAGTGAACGCGTTGGACCTCTCTTGCCAATGAGTCTCTAGAGGGTCGAAGTCCAACAATCCTTTCCTTTTCATTCCGGAATTTCCTCTCCAGACACAAAGACCACCGACCAAGCCTCCCTCCTCCCCTCCAACCATGAGCCAAGCCATCACCGCCGCCTTTGACGAGACGCTGCGCGACCTCGTCGCCAAGGAAGGCTCGCTCACCCACGACGACTTGCTGCGTCTCTATGGATCTGACAGCAAAGCCCCATCGCTACCACTGTCGCTCTCGCAGGTGAAATACTTTGCCGACTTTGCGAGCGACCCGGCGGTCGTGAACGCCCAGTACAAGCGTGAGCGCGACGAAGCGGAACGCACGCACGGTCAAGACTACGTGTGGGGAATCCTGCGCACCAACAAGCACCATAAGTGGCGCAAGCAGCGCCAGTTTGACTGCCGCCTCACGGATGCCGAGACGGCGCAGCTCTCGCAGCACAGACTCATGGTCTCGGAGCGGCTCGGCGCCGAGAGCTTTGGCGATGTCTACTACAGGCTCTACACGGACGATCTTCCCGTCTATGTCACGAGCGACTCGGTGCTCCACGCGTGGCACTTTAGCTTTGACAAGTTCCTTATGGACCTCGAGATGGACGAGCTCATGCCACTGCTTGGTGCCACACTCAGCAAGACGCTCGCGGCGTGCCATGTCCAGTACGACGCGGCGCTGGCTGCCGGCCACGACGCCGCACTGGCACCACTCGCCGAGGTCGAGCTTTTTTTCGCTGTGGCGCATCGCCTGCTGCTCAAGGCAGACGGTGGCAGTGCCGCGGAGGAGCCGCCCGCTGACGAAAACAACTACTCGTACTTTCATGAGCTGCAGCGCCGCAAGGACCAAGAGGCTGACGCTTTGCTCGAGGCATCACTAGGTGAACGTCTGCCACTGCGTGCCACGGCCAATGAGAACCGTCTGGCAACGCTGCTGGACGCTGTGGCTCGCCAGCAGCTCATAACGACGACCGTCTTGGGGTCCAAACGCGCCGTCGACTTTTCACTCTTTACGCCGCGCGGCCACTACGTCAAGAAAGAGAAGCTCACGCGCTTCTTCCTCGCCATGACGTGGCTCGGCACGGTCGACTTTCGCGTCGACGGCGGAAAGAGTGAGGAGGAGGACCTCTTTCAGCTGCAGTGCGCCTGTCTCGCAGTGCACGTGCTGCGTGAGGCCAACGCACTGCAGGCGGTCGACACCATCCACGACACGATCGCGTCGCTCGCGGGCGACGGCGTCGGCGCCGACAGCATGACGCCGCGACAGCTCCACGAGCTCTTGGCTAATGACACGGATCTGCTGGCGGCTTGTGTGGGGGAGGAATCCGCCACATATCTTCGCAGCCTCCAAGACGAGATCGCCAACCGCGGGCTCGGCGCACAGGCCATCGCGGGCCACGTACTGGTCGCGCCGTTGACGGGCCAGCCGTCACGGCCGCCGACGGCGTTTACGTTTCTCGGGCAGCAATTTGTGTGGAGCGCGTTCGTCTTTTCCAAGCTCGTGTTTGACCAGGTGGTCTCGGAAGACGGGACCAAGGTGGCGCGCCGTGTGCCCAGCGGCGTGGACGCGGCTTTCGCGCTCCTTGGCAATGACGCCGCCAGCAGCGTGCTCGCCCAGCGCATGGCCGCGTCGGCCGAGACGAGTGACTTTGTCAAGTTCCGGGACGGTCTCCCCTATACGGCCAGTCTCATTGCGGCCCGCCGACTTGTCGACGACAAGCTCCGCCAGGCGGATCCGTCGACCAGCAGCGTGGCACTGCTGTGGCAGCTCGCGCTCCGGGAACTGTCGGCACCAAGTGCCAATGCCGCGCCCGTATTCCAGTCCGACGCGTGGCAGAAGCGGCAGATGAACACGCAGCTCGCGTCCCTCACACAGCTGCGTCACGACACGATTCTCTACGCCAAGCAGGGCGCGACGATCGTCGCGGCCTGCGAGTACCCAGCCGGGTACGTGGACCCGTACCCGTCGTTCTGGCGGGCCATGCACACGCTCGCGACGCGCACGCTCGCAATTGTCGAGACGGTGCAGCGTGCCACTGCCCAAGTACATGGCGCCACGGACCAGGACCGAATGACCAAGATCCAGTGGGTGGCACAGCCATGGCTCACTAGCGTCATCCACGTCACGCAGATGCTGCTTGACATCTCGACGGCGCAGTCCAAGCAGCAAGAACTCAGTGCCGAGCAGATCGAGTTTCTCAAGTGCATCATGGAAGTCAGCCGTGGCAGCGGCGAGTCGCGGTTCCTCGGATGGTATCCGAGTCTCTTTTACACCAAGCGCAAAGACTCGGCCAAGCGCGATGTGCTCGTGGCCGACGTGCACACGGACACGCCGTCGGTAGAGCACGGCGATGCCGGCGGCGTGCTCCACATGGGCGTGGGCGACGTGAACCTCGCCATGGTCGTCGTGGACGACGCGCTGTATGCCGGACCAGTGTTTAGCCACTATGAGCTGATCACGCCCATCAATGAGCGGCTCACTGACGCCGAGTTCAGCAAGCGACTGCCGTCGCTGCGGGCCCCTCGGTGGGCGCGCGAGTCGTTTCTTGTGACCAAGTGATTACACTAAAGGAAGAGAGAGAGAGAGAGAGAGAGAGAGAGAGAGATGAATGTAATGTACACAATTGGCCAGAGCATGCATTACGTGTGAAGTCGCGTTACATTGGCCATGGCTCGTGGAGCCGCATGACCACGACTTCCGGGAACGGGCAAGAGACCGTCAGGTTGCGGTCTCGCAGTCGACCACACCTCGCCGCAGCTCACCATTGTGTTGGCAATGGCACTTCGCCCCCAGTACGAGTTCACCGCGAAGCTACAGGAAACGAGTGGTAATCTGGTTGGTCCCAGTGCGAGGACTGAAACTAAAGCTTTCTGGAGCGAGCGTAATCTCCAAGCGGCAAAGAGCTTGCTTTGAGCTAGCCGTTCGTCGGCGCAGATCTCGCCACGCCAAACGTGGCTGAGTCGAAGGCTGCTCAGCGATAAATAGAGCGCGCAAGAGGGCGAATGGAAGGGGTGCTTATCACTGATTGATGAAGGGAGGCACAGTGGGTTGTCGAGTGCGCTGTGCGAGCTGCGTGGGTCGGTGATCCTCAACGGATGATTGATACCGCTGTTGGTGGCGATGAAGCGTCTCACTCCGGCGCTGCTGCATCGTATCGTAGGCGTGATGGAGCGGGTCCGTGTGTTTTACGTACTCGTCGTGGGCGGTGCGTATCCGGTCGAGTCGCTTGGCGTAGTTGGCATGTTTGCGCTGCTTCTCTTCCTGTCCGAGAGTGAGTGGAGGAGTGTTCGTTGTGGGGTCCTTTTGACCACTACCGTAGACTGACGTCTCAGTTCGGAACCGCTGATTCGGAAGCGACCTGTCCTGTCCTGTCGGACTGAGCAGATCTTTTGTGTTTGCGTACGGCGTACGTCCATGCCGCGTCGCACCGTTGGCTCCACTAGCGACACCGTCAGCGCACAGATCAGTAAATACTGAGAACAGTCATATCCCAATCAATTGTCCTCACCGTGTGAGATGCGAGACATCGAAGCGGCCTTTGGATAACCTGGTGCTTTGCTTTCTGTAGAACAGCACGAATTAGTGGTCGATAAAAAATCCACTTGAAACCTACCACGAAAGCGAGCCACTCACAACAGCATGTCTGGGTCATAGCTGGTGGAGTCATTCACGGCAGTTCCGTCGGGTCTACCGCCGCGACTGTCGGAAGAGCGATTGAACGCGTTCCGAAACTGGCGAAAACTGATCTCGCCGCTCGCATCTGCGTTGACCATCAAAGCCACGTGGCGGAACTCGCGTTCCGTAAATTGCAGACCCAGAACATCCAACTACGGTAGCAGTATCCAATGAAGAGATCTCCTTGAGAGGTAAGCCCAACAAGGAATCGTACCCCCTGACGAAACTCAGCGAACGATAACTTCCCATTGTGATCATCATCAAACGCAGCAAAGGCCTCGTGAAGTCGCGGTGCGAACACTTGGAGCTTCTGCTGAACAGCAGCACAGATCGCATCCTCCTATGGCCACCAGACAAAACATTATACCTCATGGTAGCGCCCAACGACTAAACGAACTCGCTCACTGTACTGTACATCAATGCGCTCGGTCGGGTTCTGCAGAGCGGAGCCCTTCAGAATCTGGTACGCGTCCTGTGGTTGCTCCTTCTTGGCGTTGCGCAAGTGGTTCTGCAGCGCCGAATTGTGGTGGTCACTCGTCACGTCGCCGTAAATCAGTGTTACAAACTCGTGGTACATCAGGCGCCCGTCTTGGTTCGCGTCGTGCTTGGCAAACAACTCGCGCAGCTGCTTCCGTGGCAATTTGACGCCCTGGCGTCGCAAGTTGGCGTCCAGTTCGTGGACCGTCACGGATCCGTCCTTGTCCGTGTCCCAGTGGCGGAAGACCTGTCGGAGCTGGTGCCGCGTTTCGTATTTCTTGCGGAGGATATTGACGACGTGGTCCACGTCGGGGTACAACGCCCTGTCCGAGGAGAGCACAATGTCGTGGTTCACACTTTCTCTCCGTTCAGATGACTGTGCGGCTGGAGCCATGCCTTTCCTGGCTGGTTCTTCAGGAGGTGTCTCCGTTTCTTGCCCATACACGTAACCGCAAAAGTCATGGTACCGGAGACTCTGCGACGGCGTCGTCGCAACGTGGGCGAGAATCGCCTCTACATTGTGGTGGCCAAGTTTCTTGGTGAGTCCAAGCGTCTGCACCATGTCGCGGATTTCCTGGAGCGAGAGCTGGCCGTCCTTGTCGCGGTCCCAATTGAGAAACGCCAGTCGTAGGCTGCGCTTGCCTTCGTACCGATCGCGCAGCAGCGCCGAGAAGTCCTTGAGCACGGGCTGCAGATGTGATGGCACTGCACCGGCCTCTTCTGGAACCTGCCGACCACCAGTGCTCTCTTCGGGCTTCACACTGTTCTCAGCCATCTCTGGAGTCACTGCCTTCACCGCCCACTGCACCTGTGTGTCGCCTCCTGGCGGATGGAGTTGAGGAAGCACGGACGATCGCCGAAAGCCCGGAGTCGGAGTCGGCATTGGCAGCGACGCTCGCGGTCGGTCCACGCGAGCACTCTAAAGACCAACATACCGTCAGTGACCTAGCGCACCTCAGCAGTAGACCCACGCTCTCACATGGATCCGGCGCTTCGTGGAGGTCGGTGTTACGTGGCTGCCGCTGGTACTCCCTTCTGGCTCGGGACCCCGTGCAGTCGCCGCGCCATTGCGTCGACCAGGCAGTGGTCCGCAATGCGCAGCGGCGACGTGGGCCGACGCTGGTCGCGCCATGTTGCTGTTGCCACTCTGGTGGCGACGCTCCCGCATCTCTGCCTCTCTCTTTCTCTCTCTCTCTCTCTGGTTGTGTGTATCCGCCCGCCCTTGATGCTCTTCCTCACTCGCTTGGATCGCTTCTCGCATGCGCTGTTCCTCCGTCCTGTCTATATATATACACAACTATCATACCGAGAGCATCGGCCTTCTCTCGGTCTCTCTATTATATTCTTAGGACCTTTCCATCTCACCACGCACGGTCTCCACGGAGTCTCTTCGGATCAGCTCCTCGTCTCGACGGCCTTCGCTACTCGTCGGGAAGAAGTGGTGCATCGCCATGGCCACCGAGCCGCACAGCGCGGCGCCGCCCACCAGGTACTTGGGCGTCTTGAAGAGCTCCCGAGGGAGAATCACGAGCCCACTCGCAAAACCGCCAATAAACGGATTCACCATGTCGTGGCGCCCACGCACCATCTCCAAACTGCACGTGAGCCCGCCAAAGACCATGAGGAACCCGCCAAAGCCGAGCACATTGCGGCCGCACGACGCGAGTAAGAGGCGGGAGAACTCGCGGCCTTTTGTGGACGGATGGGGGAGCCCCGCGAGGTGCTCTTGCCACGCGTGGTCGGTCGCGCCCACAAGCGCGTAGAGGTCGACAGCGATGGTCCACGCGATGCCAGCGCCGATGCCACGGTACACCATGAGCGCCGTGGACGAGATGCAGTCAGTGGACGTGTGGGCGCTGGTCGCAAGCACGGAAACGTTCGATTTCTCGCGTTCTACGACGCGTGGTGATGCCGTCGATACACCATTGGATGCGCAATGAAGTGGGTATGGCTTTACACATGGCTGGTGTCGATCAAATCGCCAAGAATGTCCCATTTCCGCGCGCTCGCGGCCGCGCATCAATGCTCGGAGATCCTCCATGTTCTGTGGTTGGGACCTTGGGAACGCATTCAAGAGTAGGACCACTATTCAGGCTTGTTTAGGTGCAATACACCATATTATGTGGCTCACACAATTGCAGAGTGACTATCAGTCTTTTGAATCAGCTGCAGTTTTTTGGCGCGCGAGTTATCGGACTGGGATGCCCAGCGAGGAGGTGAAAATGGATCGTCGTGAGGGCGGCGCCTCTGTAGAGGCCCACAACGAAGAAGCAGTGCAGTCAACACCGGGTGTCGATAGAGGAGATGAAGAGCTTGTGAAGCATGTCGAAACGGATACAAACGACCATAGCCTGGCCCAGCAACACGCCGACAAAGTCGCGCCGTCGTCCCCGTCCGAAGTGTCTACCGCCGCAAGCGACCTCAAGCGCAAGCGGGAACCCGACGACGCGTTGGAGTCACAGGAGCCCACAGAGGATGATGCCAGCGACTGTGTACGCCAGTTATCGCTCGCCCAGGTGCGCGTCCAGGTCAAGCGCGCACGCCTCGAGGCCAACATTGCCGTCCAAGAAGACGTGAAGGCTTTGCGATTCGCGCTGCTCCGCACTGAGCAGACGGCACAAGAGTACGCGAGAGAGAAGCAACAGATAGAAGAGCGGTACGAGCTGCTTCAGCAAGGCATGGACGACATTGTCAAGATGCACCAGCGCACACTGCACGGCCTGCGCGACAACCTCAAGCTCGAGCAGCTTCTGGTACGTTCTACATGAACCTAATACCTTTTTTTCGGTCGAGCCGTTCGATATAATGAGAATTGTGGTTTGCAGGCCTCGCTGGACAAGGAGAAGGCAAGTAAAGAGGCACTACGCGAGGCCTTCCAGCAGCAAAACGCCGAGCTCCTGCGGTCTCAGCAGCGCATCGCGTCGCTCGAGTCGCAAATCACCAAGTACCAAAAGACTGAGACCGTGCTGGCGCAGTCGATTGGGCATTTCGAACGTCAGTTTGCCAACAAAGACCACGATCGATCCGCCACGATCGACCGCGTCAAGCAAGAGCTCGAGTTGCAGCATGCCGAGACGCGTCTCGCCCTGGAGGCCGACGTGAAACACCTCGTTCTCGAGCGAGATGAGCTCCAGCTGCAGCTCCAGAAGCTCCAGGCCGATCACGTCGGACTTCAAGAAACGGCCCAGGCCGTGGTCGAGATGCAGGAGACCCGCGAGGCCGAGCAGCTCGAGCTGCGGGCCCGCGTCGCCCAGTTAGAGACGGAAAAGGCCGTGCTTCAAAGCAAAGTGGACCAAGTGCAAAAGGCCGACGCGCAACTGCGCGGCAAGATCCAGACCCTTGACGAGCTCGTGCTGCAGCTGCAGCAAGAAAAGCAAGTCCTCCAAAATGAGAATACCGAGCTCGGCAAGATTGCGACCGATCTCATGGACATGGCCGAGCAGCAGCACGCGCAGAGGCAGGAGATTCTGAAAACTCCTGACAAGGACGGCGACGAACGACTCGCACGCACGCGCACGCGGCTACGCGAGTCGCTCGGGTGAGAAGACTGAGTATTAATTGGGTTCTGCATAATTGAATTCATATCCAATCTCCATGCCGTTTTGCTATCCACATGCACAAGATCCGACACTCTTCACATTCGACGGAAATCTCCCTTGTGTTCATTTCTTTCCCTTCTGCAAAAGCCACAACATTTAATTAAGTCAATTATTTTCTCAATTAAAATTCCAGCGGCATCATCAAAGCAACAGCAACGCACCTTCTTCCCCTTCTTCTTCTTGCTGGATTTCGTCGCGCTGCCGCTGCCATTCTGCGACGCCGCCAGCGCGGGGGACGGCATCTCCTCGCTCGTGTCTGCATCTCCTTCCGTCTCGTCGTGGTCTGAGGAATCGTCCACGGCCGTCGCTGCGACACTGGCGGCGGCCGCCTTGGCCTTGGCCTCGGCTTCTTCAGCGGCCTTTTTCATGGCCTTGAGCACATGCGGCGGCGGTGAAGGCCGCGGCGGCATGAGATCCGACAGCTGCTCCTTGAACGGCGCCGGCCGCGGCGGCATCAAATCGGACAGCGCTTCCTTGGGCGAGTCCGCCTCGAGATCTTTCATCGTGAGCTTCTTGCTCGACAGTCGCTTCTGCAGCTTGCGCAGGATCTCGTCTTCGTCCTCCTCCTCTTCTTCCACTTCTTCATTCGCCTCGCCGGTCGCGATAGCTGGTGATGGCGGCTGGTCCAGTCCGAGGAGATCCACCGTCTTGACCGGCGGATGTAGTTTCTCGGTGGGCGTGATAGACCCGCTGTTAGACGCACTGCTGGCGTTAGACGTGGGCTTAATGACCGAAGGGGGCGCCCCAAAATGCGCATTTCCCGTGGTGGCCAGCAGTTTGGCCTTGGTCACGTCGCTGGCATCGCTGTAGACGTAAACCACACCACATGAAAAGCGTTAGACCTTTGGAGCTTTAGACCTGTAGACTCCCATATGGCGTTAGACGCCACCCCCACGCGGGGGACTAAAGCGTACCTGTGGTTCTTGGCGAGCAGCGCCGAGCGCTCCCCGAACCGATCTTCTTCTCTCGACCAGCAGCAGCCCATGATAATTAATTTGCGCGGCGGTGTGTGTGCTTCTCCAGTCGCTCGTTGTGTTCCCGACTGACGCCTTTGGCCGGATCTTCACGAAGTGCGCGTTTGCTCTTTTTTGAACGGCTCGGCCGTTTTTTTCCGAGCGAGTTCCCAAGACTGGAGAGACAGGCAGTGCTTGAAGATTGAGAAAACCACACCCAGTGTGCATAAAATTCCACAGTGTATATTGCTGTCATTTATGCTACTATCTAATAATTGATATCACCATTTAGTACACTGCTATAGTCATTAAGAGGCGTCGAGAAGGTTCTGAATAAGGTTTGGAAAAAGTTCAGCTTCATCGGCACGACTGCTGCGCCCATCGCGGCGTCTACCAGTGCCCAGCTCTCGGAAGCTGGATGGAATTCCCAATGGTGCTGGACAGTAGTGAGATGCGCTCAACATGTGCGCTGTGCCACTGGCATTGCCAGTGTGGATGACGCTGTCGTAATCAGAGTAAAATCAGGGAGGTGAGACCTTGGGTTTGTCCATCACCCCGATAGAGTGACAGGATACCAAAATGCCATCCGATAGTGGCATTCCGCCTTGTTCAATATGGCAGCACCAATGACAGTGCGCACAAGAATGACGGCAGCGTGAGGCATCAACTATCTAGTTATCCACTGAGCCGTCGTGGAGTCGGCTCTTGAGATTAAGAGTCCGAGGAAAATAGAAACGGGTTCTTCATTGTATGTGAGCACTGTGGAGACACATCTCGAGGTGCGTCCTGTGGGATGGATGCGCCAGGGTTGAGTGCCGTGCGTTCTGTTCTCCTCGCAGAGCTACGCAGATTTGGTCACTAGCTGCTTGTACCACGCCCACGTTGCCGCTGGCGGAATCCACTTAGCTGCGCTTTTGTTCAATGGTCTCTTCGACTGCACAAGCCGCTTCAGGTTGATCTTGGTGTGGTTGTCGTCCCACGCAAAGCTCGACACCCCCGCGAGACCCGGATACTCGTGCAGAACACCCACAAACGCACTGCACAACTGCTCGAACGTCCACCACAACTCCTCGACTTGATCTTCGCTTGCTGCTTCTGCGACCACGGCTTCCACGTGAATCGTTCGGTGTAGAGACTTCACGTCACGACCCACCATGATGCGACAAGCTGCAATCTCCTTCTCCTCGTACACGATTCAATCCGGACCAGCGTCGAACTTGATGCAAGGGGACACGCTCGCAACTACCACTTGATCAAATAGTGCCGACGGCAACCCAAACTCAAAGTGGTACTCCCACTCGACACGCACGGCCTCCCCCTCGCAAGACTTGGTCGAATTGATTCGCAAAATGTCGCCGAGAAAGAGCCACGAAGCCGGGGTCTTTGTCTGCCAGAATGCGGGCACAATG
>JAADWA010000679.1:0-17121 GCA_023335935.1 Pythium phragmiticola
TGCCTCGGCGTCGTCGCTCGCGACCATGCCCGTGACGCTGTCGTGTATCATGAAGGCCCGCATGTCGTCTCAGTCGGCCGCCAACTTTGTGATTCCCATTGGCGTCGTCTCGGGGCTCAGCGGTATGGGCTGGTACTTGCCAATCGCGCTCACGTTTCTCGCCGAGGCCTCTGGAAACGGTGACCAGCTCACGGCAGCAAAGATCTTTGGCATGGCCGCGCTGGCGGTGCTCGCGTGTGCCGGCACCCCGCCGATCCCGGCGTCATCGCTCGTCATGATCTCCACGGCCTACTCGACGTTGATGGGGCCACTGCCGAAGATCGCATTTGCATTCGTCATCACAGCCGACTTTATCATTGACCGCATCTCCACGATGTGCAATGTTAACGACGATATCATGGCGCTCAAGATCATTTCCGAGGCAACCGACGAGACGATCGCACAGGACCACTTGGGAGTGCGCTTCTGAATCAAGTAGGAAGAACTCCAACGCACCTATATTATCTTCTTACGACAATGAAATCAGTCAATCTGTTGCTGGACACATACTATCTGCTCAATCCGGGTTACCGCGTCGAACCTAACGGACATTTCCTCTTACACATCCCGTGTCGTTGGTGGGGCAAACGAAATGCATTGATGGGGCTTAACAGTGGTTGTGACTCGTAGAGTCAGCCTGGGTGTGGCGTGGTGGATCTTCGCGGCAAAATCGAGAGTGAGGCCTGGCCACGGGCCGGTGGTGTCGTGCTGTTCTTGTCCTGGCCCCAACGGCCACTCTGTTCCGGAAAACTTGTTTTTGATCCTTCGTCCCAAAAACTCTCCGTGTTGGTCTCGGGTTGAACCGACCATGAGACCACGGTGCTTTGCAATCACAACAATCGGTTGTGTGTCTCTGTCACGTGGGACGCTGCGTACTCATAGTCCCAGTAAACCTGGTGCTCTTGTCGTGGGACGGGTGATTTCACTGCAACTTGGCGGTCGACGCCTTCTGCGTATCCGGCTCGGTGCGGCGGACGCGGCAGACGTTCCGATGGAAGCATGTATGATCGTTGCTCCATGACGGGCCCGAGCAGTTTGCCGCTTCGTTTCCCTTGGTCGTATGTTGTCTGCGAGGCGGCGAGAGAAGATGTACGATGCACTCGAGCTATTGTATTCAATGGCGATGATTACTGCCATCGAAGAAGGAAGCTTTGAGCAGCTTCACAGGCGTCTCGGGCGTCGGTATGGCGGGCCTCTACTAAAAGTTGGGGCAACTGCATACATGTCAATCGGACAACCAGTAAATGCATACCCTTCAAGCGGACGAACAGTAAAAGACGGATATAATTCAGGCATCTGTGATAAAGCTGGATCACACAGGAATCCTTATTTCTGATTGGTTAGAATGAAGAATGTGTGACATGGGATGATCATCATGCTCGTCAAACGCCACTCTCAATGAGTCTCCTTTCAAAAGTGCACGGCTTTCCGATATGCACAAAGTTTGAAGCACAGCGTCGATATGTGCGACCGGGTGGATTGATCTTGGCGAGCAGGAGAGGAATGCACCGCGCGAATATTTCGGCGTCTTGAGTGGCGGGGAGCTTGCGGGCTTTGCATCCATCCGAGGTTAGTTTTTGATTGTTTCCAGTTGCCTCCAACTCAAACATCACAGCGCTGACGCGGTGATAACGCATCATGTGATGATGATGATGATGAAACTGAAGTCTATTACGCGCAATAAATGTACCTAGTAGCTTCAGAGGGGAGCAGAGCCCTACGACAAAACAGAGAGGCCAGCCCGGCGATTGATCGAGTCGACCAGCCACGGGCTGAGGTCATTGCTCAAATGGACATTAAGGGTGGTGTGTCTAGAGCGTGCCGATGGATGCATCACCTGCGAACTGGTGCAGGTGTCCATGGCGAGGTTGGCCAGGGAATCGGCCATCTTGTTGTGGGCGCGCACGTGGTGTGTCCAGTACCGCACGGCAAGCTGCTCCGCGAGGCGACGCGCCTGCGAGTAGAGTCGGAGAAGGCATGCGTTCTTCGGAGGACGGTACTCACGCATCTGACGTAGGATGAACGCGCTGTCACCTACCACCTCGAGGTTGGACCAGCGGTGCGTCGCCGCTGCCCGCAGGCCGGCGAGGAGGACGTGGTATTACGCCTGGTTGTTCGTGGTTGAGCGATGGGTCTTGCTCATGGCTGCAGCTCCACACCAGCTCAGCTGCTCCATCCGGGCCGGCGACCCGAACGACACAGGCTCCCGACACTCCCGGGCCTGGATTGCCTCGGGAGCCTCCATCGAAAAAGAGGACATGGGTGTCCGCCGTCACCCGGGTGGAGGTGGGTCTCTACCGGAACCGTCACGCCGAAAATGCTCCTTGAGGTCGACAATGAGACGCGCGTGCAGTGGAAGCGCGCGGTCGTTGGCTGCGGCGGTGGGCCAGCGTCTCTAGCGCTCGCTGGCAACTGGCGGCATGAATGGCCGCCGCTTGGGCTTCCGACCACGTACGCGTCGGGTCGTAGCGGCTGTGCCTCCAACCGAGGATGACCACGAATGTCGCCAATACGAGATGCTGCCAGATTGCCTGAAGGGCGGGAATGGCCCCTCCGGAGCATCGTCGGTACGTTGATGCTGGGAGAGAGAGGCCAGGTCCCACACCTTAGGAGGCGTGCGTGGCAGGCGAAGACTGGAAACCGCGGTGAGGAAATCACGTTCGTCGTCAGAGCCGGCCCCGGTCCAGAGCCCGAGATCCGTCGACCATGAACGAAGTGTGGCCCAGAGACAACGCGCCGCTGGGAAGTCCCATACAATGTGGAACGTGTATCCGCCAGCATGGCCCGCGTCAGCACAGCGGGCAGCCGCGGCGGTTATTGGCGACGTCCCATCCCGAGAGCCGGAGGCCTTTGATCTTGAGAAAGAGGAGTCGCTGGCGGCTGGAGCTCACAGGTGCCCGCCCAGTGAAGGGAAGGAGCTGCGCGATGGCTTGACTCTCGTCCTCACCACGCGCATGACTCGCGGCAAGACGAAGCACACTAGTTCCGGAGGAGGCTAGCGAGGTGCACACACGAGGTGCCGCCACTGCAGCCCGTGCAGGGGCAATTTGCTCTAACGGGGCTCCCGCCCCGCGTCCGAGAAGGACCCGCCCGGTCGCCGCAGCGAGGGGGTGGGGTGGGGGGGCGAGAGCCATCGATTGACCGTAGCAGCACTCAAGAGGAGGAGCTCATCGCGGACACACGGGATCTTGAGGCCGCCTTCGGTGTGGTCAGCCGACGCCAACGCGGCACTCATCCACGCTCTGTGGACCACTCCATCATCAGCCAGTCGACCGTGCCACGCATAATTGTGGACAAACCGCTGGATCCTCTGAATGATTTTCGCACTCGGTCAAGTGTGCCGCGCGACATAGAGGACCTTTGAGAGGATGATCGCTCGACAGACCTGGACACGCTGGAGCAAATCTGTAGTCTTGACTTCCGCGAGGAGCAGTCTCGCACGCAATTGTTGAAGGGCCACATCCCACACCCGCCCCGGCTGGGGTAGAGTGGAGATTTAGGCACCCAAATACCGGGCTAGGTGCTCGAGCGGGGCCATGGGAAACCCTGCAGCCGTGACAACGTCCGTTGATGACGGCAGGAGGCGGATAGCCAGGCTCTTGTCCTTATTCACCACCAGTCCGGAGACAGCGGCAAACTCACCGAGTACCTGGGCGAGCTCCGCTGCCTCCTGGGCCGAGCTGACATACACCTTCGTGTCGTCCGCAAACCCGACAATGGAGATCTGGTGGGACCCATCCAGTGTGATATAGTGGGTCCGAAAATCCTTCTCTTTTCCCACCTCCAGGCCACGTATATAGTATCCAAGCCCGGTTCTAGCGAAGGGGTAGCGCTAAACCGGGTCTAATTCCACTCCAATACAGTATGTGGCTAATGCGTCACGTTGTGTACCCTTTAGCAGCTCTTTTGAAGCCGGTTGTGTAAGAGCCACCGGATCGCGAGGGTCACTGACCATCAAGCGCCAAGCAAATACAAGGTATCTCTCACTAGAGACCCGGAATAACCACAATAAACTAGAGAAACTCGTTCACTAGACTGTGATATATTCGCTGAGGCCACGCCTCCTTAATGCACACACACGCTTCCTCGCTAATATGTAATGCCCCGACTGGGCAAGTCCAACAATCCGAATATGAAATGTCTTTGGGGCCTTGGAGTTGACCAAGTCCCTTTAGACAAGAGTTTTAGGGAGGTTTGCTCCGACTTCCACACACAGGCACACAAATACCAGCTAAACTAGAGAGAAATCCGATCCACGACCTAACAGTCCTTACACGAGCAGGTGTACCTTACTGGGCGAAAACCGGGTCTAGGTGCTAGCTTCCGGGTCTGTAGAGCTGAAGACTTGCGCACTTGATGGAGAAAACCAGAGTCTATTACTGCAGGAGGCGCGCCATGGAGACCGCCTATTCCCGCGTACTTAACCGGGTACCTTCGGTACCCAGAGCCGGGAACGAGCCGGGAAATCACCCGTCACTACGTAGGGGTATGTCACTATAATAAGTGGGCTCTCTACTGGACATTCACGCGTCACTCATGCGAGGGGAATGTCACTATGCCGAACCCGGCCTCTGCCAGTGACCCGGTTCAAGCAGAACCGGGTCCGGTTAATAAACCGGGACCCAGGCCGGGATAAAACCGGACCGCAAACACTCTGTTCAAGTATCTTGACCTGCCTATCAGCCAGGATCCTTTCAATCGGATCCGGCACTTCATCACAACCGCCCCTTGATGAGAACCGGCGTCGGTGCGCAGCGACCACGCCTGGGACTCGTCACCCGGCGCGTCTCGTCGCAGGACCTCGCGAGTGAGGCCGTTGGGGCCGGCTTTTCCTCTTTTCTTGCCGGGCTCATTCGCACTTGTGCGCTCGTTCGCTCCCTTCGCAAGCCGACTTTCTTCGCTCGCCCTCAACACGCTCTCGACGACATGACTGTCGCGCCACCTTCGCCCACGACGCCGGGGCCGGCTTCTTCTTCGTCCGGTTCGGAGACTCGGGTCGCAACGACCGAGGTCGTCACCGTCCCGGCACTCGAGCACGCTGCGCCGGCCGCGACCGCCAGCGTCGTTGGCGCGATCGCCGGGATTCCTCCTCTGCCGGCCCTGATCCGGAAGCTCGCTGGTACTGGGTACGCTCGCTCATGCGAGGGTGGCGACCTCGACCAGGTGTACCGGGATCTCGGTATCGGGCTCTTCCGGCTCTTCGAGTACCGGTGTGTCATCTCGCAGCTCCGCTTCCCCGACCTCGCTCGGATGGGGTACAACCCGGCCCGAAAGTTCTGCCCCAGTTTCGACGAGTCCATCATCGTTCCCCTGATCCGGACGGATGTGCATGGCTACCGGGTCCAGCGATCCAAGGGGTTCCGGGCGGACGGCGTCACGAAGATTTTCCCGTCGGTCTATGACACGAGCTACGTCCTTGCTCACAACGCGAGGTCCGACGGCTCGGGGGTCAAGCTACAGGGCCTCTGCGGGCCGACGCCGGCGCCCTATCATCAGCTGTTGGAGACCCGCCCGTGGGACGCGATGTGGGAGCACCGCTGTACCTGGCTGCACATGCTGGATCCGACCACGCTGGATGTTCCGTGCCAAATCTGGCTCGTCCGGTACATCGCGTACATGTACCACCACCGGCCGGCCATGTGGGAGCACCACCACTGGCTCCACACGGAGAAGAGCGCTCACGAGACGTCTTCCGGGTGGAAGCAGCTCCTCTCTCGCCGGGGAATGCTCGCGAACTACTTTACCAGCGCGACGAAGGCCATCTTCTTGATACGCCCGGCGTCTTGGCCCACTGCGTACGACGAGATGTTGGTGTCCGAGCCGGCCTTGTGGCTGCGGCGCCCCATGCACAGCACGTGGGTTCCCGATCGCGCCGCCCTGTTCCGCGCCGACTCCCTGGCCTCGCTCGCTGAACAAGTCCGGGAACTCGACACCGAGGAGCCTTTCCGTTGCTGCTACGCCGGATTCAGAGAGCTCTTTATCGAGTCGGTGCGGCCGGTGGACCAGATTGCTCTGCGTTACCACCATTACGCTGGCGTGGCTTAGTGTCTGCCCGAGCTGCTGTGTGGCCGCCCCTGGGAAACAGCTGGGTCTTCTCTCGGGTCACTGGGTCCCGAGTTCTACACGGACAAGTACTCTGACGGGCACTTGCGCGAGTGGCGTGCGGCTGTCTCCCCCATCATGACGGCTAACCGGAGTGGTGGCCGGATCCGGGAAGACGAGGTCCGCCACATTCTCTTGAATCGGTGGGACCCGGAATCCGGCTTCGGGCATGAGCTCGTCCCGCTCGTCTCTCCGTCTATGGACTTGGGCCAGCTCCCTCCTATTCTACCTGAGCTTCTTGCCGGAGTTGGGGCCAAGACGCCCGCCGCGACACCGGGGGACCGAGGGCTGGGGGAATCCAAGACCGAGGGCGACGACGAGGTCGGTGGCGGCGGGGAACTCGAGGAAGAAGCCGGGGACGACCTCGAGGACGCGTATAACCCGGACAACTACGAGTCCGAGGGGGACGACTCGGCCGACGACGACTGGAAGCCTCCGAAGGCGGCGGGAGGGGTCCGCCTGGCCCGTCGCAGCGCGCCTTTGTCGGAGTCTGGGTGACGCGCATGGCGTTTGGGCCCGGCGGTCTTCGGACCTCTCGGCGAGAGACTTCGAACTGCATGTTGACTTGGATAATCTTGGATAATCTCACGTTCTTTCTTCATTTTTCTTGTGTTTCCTTCCTTCCCTCAGCTCATGCATGTCCTTCATCCCCGGCTATGCCGGATATAAAGTACATGAAGAGTTGGCATCGGTGCAACCACTAACATAATACATTCACGATCAGCAAAGCCCCTCGCAAATGCACCGAGTTATTGGTTACGTCGGAAATGCCGGCTCATACGGTCGCCACCACCAACAAGTCGGTGGTTTCGGCCGTTTAGCCGGCTGTGCAGCGTTAGTGACGCTGCCGCCGGACGTTCGCGATCGACATAAGTCAGTCGCGAAGTCGAGACGGACTCAGTGCCGGCCACTTCTCCGAGCCTAACGTGGATGCAATCGGGGATACCTTCTCGCAGGCAGGTCAGGATCTGGGCAAGGGCCGGCGATGCGACTTGAGGGACGTCGCAGCCCTGCGGCCGGACCCAGGTCACTAGGGCCGGGCCGGCAATCTGGCTCGGGGGACGCCAGAGCCCCTTGACGACTAGAGCACTCGGCCCTAGACCGGCTTCTTGACGTAGCGGAATATGTTGCGACACATCTCCGAATCGGACCATCCCGCCGTGTGGCCATATCTCGATGTGGGTGCCGATATTGTGCACTCGGCCAACTTTGAGCGTGCCGTGGTCAAGCTGATCAATGAGGTCCCGCTCAACGCGGCCGACAAGGCCCAACTAGCTGCGTTCTCTGCTGCCGTCGCGCCCGCCGTTGCAGTGGATCAGCCCGCTCGTATCCTCGTAGTCCATCAAGAACTGGCGCTTCTTCTCCAGCGGTTCATCTCCGGTGAGAGGCTCAAGGTACGAACTGGCGCGAGTACACGACGACCGGCTGCTGCAGTGGCTGCTGAGCCTGGATTGCCGGCTGCGGTGGCGCGAGTGGTGGAACCGGACCTAACGAGGGCTGAACCGGGTTGCGCGGCACAAAAGTCGGGGCCATAACCGGGTTAGTCGGCTGGACACCGAACTGCACCGGGGTGGATGGTGGAACGCTGAACTGAGCCGGGTTGGACGACGCCACGTTGAACCGGACCGGATCCCACAACACTGTGAGCGACTGCCGCGGAGCTCGTTCACGAACACGAAAGCGTGATGGTCCTTCTCGGTGTTCCGGAGGCTGCGACATGGGTTCGTCGAATGCCGGGGGCGGCGGCCGATGTGGCGATGGCTCGCGGCGTGGGCTTGAAGCTTCCTCGTCGCTGAGCCAACCAAGGCCGCGCCGACATAGAAGACCGACTTCTAGGACTGCTGCTAAGCCTCGCGCGTAGGACATCCTTGCACGTTCTCCTCCTTCGACTCGTCGTCGGTCCCGGAGAGGCCCATGCCGCTGGCCGTTCCAGACCCATCGAGAGTGCCGCTCTGTGCCTCCTCACAAACCTCTGGTGGCGTGGTCGGGTGAGGATTGGCGGGCGGGCTGCCTGGGGCGGGCGCCGCGGTCTCAGTGCTCTCCGCTGAGTGCTCACACATGCCGTGATCTCCCATCTCGCTGTGATCGCTGGCGGATTCCGCATGCCGAGACCCGCGGGGTTGGCGCTGGGTCCCTCGCTCCTGGTTGCGGTTGGCGTGGGCAATAGTCTGAAGGGCAGCGCGTTGCTGCGTGACTTGGCTTTCTGCGTGCGCCGCAGTTGGTTCCTGGCGAGGTCTTCCTCCTCATGCCGTCGTGCAGCCTCGACAAGCCACGCTTCTCGTACAGCATCCCGTGCGACTTGCATCGCTGCTTGTGCGACTTGTTTCTTGGCCTCCGCTTTTCGCTCCTTCTTCTGCTGTCGCAACCTAGCCTCCAGTTCTGGAGCCGCCAGTTGGCGGAGCTGGTGTAGTTACAATTTGAGGGAGGGAGGTGAGATAGCCGCCGTGAGTTTGGGCAGGCTCACAGCGGGCTCCATCGAAAGCACGAGCGTGTGGCGTTTGAGACTTTGCTTTACCTGCTTGTTCGCGCAGTTGTTGGTGCCGTGGCGAATACTCAGGCAATTCGAGCACGGCGCACGGCGGGCCGCTCGAGGATGCTGGATGTCGAAGATGAGCCGTTGGTTGCCGTATTCCACCTCAACGCGTCGCACTCGTAGAAGCGCCGGTGGGCACGTGATCTGGGCGAATGCAATGAGCCACTCGTGTGGCGAGAAGTCGGCCAGACCTTGCGATTCGACGGACTGCACGTCGAACACAGTCATTTTCGCCGCTGCCGCAAAAATGGTGCGAATGACCGCACCAGGATTGAGGCCTCATTACCCGAGCGAATGGGGTAACGCGATGACGCCAAAATGCACTCGCCAGCTCGACACGTGCGTCAGAGTGGAGATGCAGTCTGGCGCTGTAGACGCGACGCAGCCGACGACGCGAACTCGACACGGCCGCCGGCGTGGCTACGCTGGACTTGGTGCTGGTGAGCGAACGCCCCGCCACGAGATGCGCGCCGCTCCGCGCCCCGCCCATTTCGGACTCCCTTCAGTGTCTTGTCGTGATTTCTCGGTGGCGGACTAAGTAATTGAGGACGTCGAAGTTGAATTGACAACAATTCACAGATGAGAATTGCAGCGTGTATTTTTTAGACCCGTCCTCAGATTTCGCAAATAACGGCCGCATTTTGCCCATTTCTCGAGTACAGTATAAAGATGGCTCTGGTAACTCAGTATGTCTGCGTCAGCTCGTCTATGTGCAAGATGTAATCAGCCCAACTCCGGGTCCCCGATGCGGTTTCGGTCGAGACTGCTGTGAGCGTCTTCCGTGAAGAGTCGGAATAGCGAGCGCATGGGCGGGGGATACGGTGTGCAGTCCACAAGATTCTGCCAGTTGAACCCCTGCGACGGCGGCGGAGCTGCACCGGCGCGGCGGGTCGCCTGGATATCCTCACACACTGGTGTGTCGCTGGCGATGACCCACAGCCGAGAGATCACGGACGGGTCGATCAGCCACAACGGCGGCGTCGTGAGCTGCTGATTCCTGTCGATGATCAGCCAGTAAAATGCCGGTGGAAGATTGATCTTCGGCACGTTGTGGTCCAAATCTGTGATCGGGTTACCCCCGACGCTCAAGATACGTATCTGCCGATCCGGAAGCAGCAGCTTCGTGACGGGCACGGATGAGAGGCGGTTCCCATTCAGCGAGAGTGCACTCAAATCCATGCGGGTCAATACATCGGGGAAGATGTCGAACTGGGACATTTCCAATAACAGTGACAGCCTGCGAGGCCACGTTGACTCGAGATCGAACGGCAAGTGCTTCAAGTTGGACACACACACGTTCACATCGGCGACCGTAGGCGGAAATCTCGGGTGGACAAGGCCATCAGGGAGGCCGTCTCCTTGGTGGGGGAATGAGACACGTACCATCGTGATCAGGCGAAGCGACACATGGTAGTCTGCGCGGACCGCGGCGTCGGCTGGCCAGTCATGCAGTGTAACGTTGTAGATCTTGATTCCAAGAAGATTGTGGAACGATTGGATGCTCTGTGGGATCTCGAGTGCGCGGCAGTGACAAAAAGTCACATACACCGTCGCGGCTGGTGAAAGCTCCATCAGTGCATCGTTGGTGTCGTGGCGATTGCCATTCGAGCCACGGAGGTGGCAGTCGAATTGGAACACTGCACATGAGGGATGCAGGTAAAACCACGGCCGAACGGGGACTAAACAGCCATTGAGAAGTGGCCGAGTCGTCGCGAATGCGTGGATCACAGCAACGGCAATGCCCCACAAGATCAAGATGGCTTGAAACCCCGTACGAACGCGAGCGCGGGCCACGCGTGTCGTCGGACGAGGTGCAACGATGTCTGGCTTGACGCATGCTACAGCCTTTTTGGTGTCGAACAAGTCGTGGCAAAGATCGTGGAGAGCAGATGTGGAGACCAACACCAACAGCGCAAATACGAGCTTCATCGCAAAGTCTGCCCAACTGACGACGAATAGCACCTGGATATCGATGGCGACTTGCATGATCCACAGATCATCGCCCCACACGTGCATGGGAAATGAGCGGAGCGTCCGGTCGTACTGGGCGACGTACGGTACCATGATGACGAGCGGCATGAAGAACGTGGTGAGATTGTCCAGAAACGAATCGATCATCAGTGTGTACATTCGCCGTCTGCGTTGGTGAGAGCCATCGTGCGACGTGTTCCCCTTCGCCGAGAGAACATGAAGCACATGAAAAGACCAGCAGTTGGTGCAAACGATCGCGACGTAGATGTGGAGCAGCCATGTAGTCGAGAGAAGCCGCGCCATTTTGTAGAGTTGAACGGTTTGGAGGAGGACTTGCACGAGTTCGCGCACGACGAAGAAGTGGTCGAAGTACGGGCCATCGATGCCAATCCAGCCGTAACGTCCAACGACCGTCTCCACCGGGAGAACCACGTACGCCTTTGCTCTCGCCGACAGTCGCTGGACTTGCGCTCCGAAGCGCATGCTTGCCAAAGTGGTCATGGCCACACGAATTGTCGAGGATCTGCGGCTTTCGATAGGTTTGGATGGGATATTGAAGCTGAGTCGCCGGCGCTTCAAGCTCGCATACAGCATTCTCATGAGCAGCAACAGGTGAAGCACCCCCAGTGCACCAAACACTGCGCCAATGGGTGGCAGATACCGAAGTTCAAGGATCAAGTCGTAGATAAACGTGTTGCTGCCGAACGCCGAGTCGCCCAGCTGCGTGTATACGACGGCGAGGAGACATGAAAACGTACACGCCGCCGCGTGGAGTATTGCGAGTGCCCACCAGCACAGGCGACACGCCCATGGGTTGTCAGACTGCGCAGTTGCGGCCAGCGCGAGCTGGATCGGTGGACCTGACGGCACCATGGCGTTCGTTGCCTTTTGAGACTAATGCCGAGTGAGATGATACCAATGGTTGCCAAAACCTGGAGCAGAAGGGCCGAAGGGCGAAACTGAGAAATGTGGGGGAAGTGAAAGCAGCTCAGGTTTCCCACGCAGCTCGACCGTCTATTTGAAGAACGAGCAGTGGGATCCACAACAGCTCCATCAGCTCCAACAGCTTCAACGGCTCCAACGACCCCAACGACTCCAACGCTCCAACGGACACGGCATCTTCGCCAAGACCTTGCTGCTGCTATTTCTGCCCATCAGTCGTGGTCCACGAGTCGTGGACCGGAAAATAGACTGAAAAACCGCCACAGTTCAGCCCATCAGTCGTGGTCGACGACTGATGGGCTGAACTGTGGCGGTTGTTCCGTCTATTTTTCGAGAATGCCAGTAACTGAGCATTTGTCACTCTGACGGGGACATGACCAACTCCAACCACTGGCTGCAATACCGGTAAAGAGGTTCTCTCCTCAACGACTCTTCATGGACAGCGGCAGCAACGAAGAGCGAGGCTTCCTGTCTGACGACTCGTGGGCTGGCGATCGCAACGGCCGCGATGTCTATGCCGCGCGGCCCAAGCCGCAATGGGCCTTTCTGACGAAATGGTTCAAGCGCGTGGCTAGGCGATGCTCCATTAGCGACGCCGAGCGCGCCAACTCGCATCCCGTGCGCATCGGCCGCGAGATGGACGACCTCTGGATCGATGTCCGTGTCGACGACGGCTCCACGACGGGGTACATTGGTCGCACGAAGCCGGTGGACCCAGCGTGCGTGGCGGGCCGAGCGGCTCCGTGGTTTGCGGGAAGGCCTCTTGGTATTGGCTGCGCTTGCGCAGGTCGACTACAAGTCGTGGATCGGCGGCATGGTGCGCAAGGCCTACTTCCCTGTGCCCGAGTACCTCGAATTGCAACACTGCCCAGAGATCGCGCGCGAATTCTGCTTCTTCTTAAACTCGTACTTGGCTCCGCTGTATTACCAGTGGGATGTGCTCCAGCACCTCATGGGCGACGAAGACTTCAGTGACGAGTTCGTGCAAGACATGTCCAAGATCACTGACGCTACAAGAGCCACGGGGCGCGACGTCGACTTGTTTGTCGAGATCCCAATCAAACTGGCACTTGAACCGGAAGGGACTGACGGCGAAGACCTCGAGCGAGAACTCGAAATCTTGCGTGGCGTCACGCAGTCGGTGCGGGAGCTGCTCGTGATCAATGAACGCAACCGCCGTGCTGCTGGCGCTGTTCGAACGCGGCCGTGGTTTCGTTTCGACTCGATTGACCTCGATCTGCCTGCCTTTGCCATGCATCCGGAGGTGTTCAACGGGATCCGTGAGCTCCTGGAGACGGGCATTCGAGTCAAGACGCTAACGCTTCCACGACGGACATCCCAGGAAGATGTCGACCAAAAGACGCTAACCCGCGCGTGGATCGAGCTTGTCGTGACCTCCTTGGGGCACCGCGTTTTAGACTCGGGGCACGCCGCCCAGCTCGACCGACTCGAAGTCCCGAACCACTACATGACTGAGCAGTCTATGGCCCCACTATGCTCGGCTCTCCGCGAGACAAAGGTCTTGAAGCAACTCGCGCTTGATTTCAACGTTTTCCATGAGCTGGAGAGTGCGTCCCAGCGTCGGCTCTGGAAGTGGATCGACTTTGCGCTATTCAATCCGACGCCGTTGAACTCTGTGGACACGCTCGAGCTTGGCTTCATCAAGCCACTCGCCACGGTGCATAGCCGACTCGTGAGTAGTGAAGAATCTCTGGACCCAGTCGGGGACCTGTGGAAGGCCGAGAGTGGTGCGAGTGACCGATTAGACCTAGACGTATCGGATCGTGCGATCGTCCAGATCGCTATCGATACGACTCTCTCAGAAGTCCACCAGCACGAACTCGAGGCTGCATTCGCCTAAGAGGGCATTCTCATTCGTGATCAAGCGACCAAGCGGACAGTTGACGTGCTCGTTCCCGGTCTTGGGTTCTGCCAGGTTCCGAAAGAGCAGACCAAGGAGGGGGAGCGACCGGTGGAGAGTTTACGCGTCGCTCCACCGTAGATCAAAACGCTCGACCTTCATCTAAGTCATGATGCGCGTACGGATGGAGAAAGCAGCGAGCACGCGGCGGCGATGAGGACGTTCACTGAGCGATTGCTGCAGTTAGTTGGGTCGTCGCTAACGGCGCTGGCGTTGGAGTGTGATCTGCTCGACGGAACCGATATCCAGATGGTCTCTCGCTTGTGTCCGCATCTGCACAGCTTACGCCTGCACGATGTCACGGTCGAGTCCATGGACGTCCTGCTGAGTCTATACGAAGCCCCCACCAAGTGTCGGATCACGTACCTCGACTCCACATCCCCATCGAGGCCTTCTGGCCATTCTCACGCCCGAGATCGGACCCCATCCGATCCAACAGACGCTCGAGAGGATTTGTGGCAAAGGCTACAGCGGTACTTTCCGCCGGGCGACCCGCCGTGCCATCACGAGCATGCTCGAGCACGAAATGGTTCAGGCGCGTGGCGGGGCGCTGCTCCATCAGCGACGCCGATCGCGCCGACTCCCACCCTGTGCGCATTGGCCGTGAGATGGACGACATGTGGATCGATGTCCGCGTCTCGACAACGGAGGCGTGAGTGGACGTGGCGTGCCGCGGAGCTCCGAGGTGCGCGGGAAGGTCTCTTGTTGCTGGCGACGCTAGCGCAGGTCGACTACAAGTCGTGGATCGGCGGCATGGTGCGCAAGACTGGCTTTTCTGTGCCGCAGTATCTCGAGCTGCAGCATTGCCCCGAGATCGCACGCGATTTTTGCTTCTTTTTCAACTCGTTCTTGGAGCCACTGCACTACCACTGGGACGTGCTCCAGCACCTCATGGGCGACGACAACTTTAGTGACGAGTTTGCGCAAGACCTGGCCAAGATCATCGAGATCGCCAAGGCACAATTCTCAATCGACCGCTTTGCCGTCTGAGCCTTCTGGTTCGAGTGCGAGCTTGACCGGGATCACGTCGAACTCAGGAACGTCCCGCTCGGCGCTTCGCGACACTCGCGTGCTGAAAGCACTCACGCTCAACTTTGATGGGTTTCACGAGGTGAAGGTTGCCTCTCAGCGGCGCCTCTGGAAGTGGATCGACTTTGCACTCTTTAGTCCGACGCCGACGAACTCGGTGGCCACACTCGAGTTTTGCTTTCTTAAGCTCAGCGCGACTGCGCATAGCCAGCTCGCGGGTTGTGGCGACTCCGTGGATCAGATTGGCGATCTATGGAAGGCTGTGACGAGCCAACGTGACCATCCTTCCGACTCACCACACACAGTGGCAGACAATCGTGCCAGCGTTCACATAGCCTCCGGTACGACGATCTCGGCTCGCGGAGTGCAAGGACGAGGCGCGAATTTTGTGACGTTGTCCACGGACACGGGTGTTGTCATTGCTGACGAAGCGACCAAGCCGACTGTGGACGTGTTTGTGCCCGGGCTCGGTTTCTACCAGATTCCAAGAGAGCACACGACACCGTGTGACGCCCCAGCGGTGCACGGAGAGAATCTTCCGCAGCACATTACCACGCTCCATGTTCAAATCAGCCATAGTAGGGTTTCGATGGACAAGACGACGAGTACGGCGTGCTAATGAGAACATTCGTCGGTCGGCTGCTAGAGTTTGCGGGGCCGTTGCTGACGGCGCTCGCGTTGGGCTGCGATTTCCTTGATGCCACGGATATCGCGACGATCTCACAGGCGTGCCCGCATCTGCAGAGCCTACGCCTGCGTGGTGCCACTGTCGATTCCATGGACGCGTTCACGACGTTGTACGCGAATCCCACCGTCTGCCGAATCTCGTCGCTCTATCTCAGCCATCTCCACGTCCCGATCGAAGCGTTTGAAAACTTTCTGACCGTGTTGACGCCAGAGAATGGCCCCCATCCGATCCAACGAAAGCTGGAGCGGCTTCGCATTGGCAAAGGGTACAGCGTACCTTTCGAGCTGCGACGCGCCAAGCCATTATGCAGTTGCTTCGCGGCAACAGAAAGCTCAAACACTTAATTGTGTTCAGGAAGGCGCGTGCTGAGTGGGGCCGCCGCTATCATGGCCTGTTCGGTGGAGCCGACAGCGACAGTGACGATGACGACGATGACGGAGGGAGTGACCATTGAATTTTGCACAACGGCGCGCTGCTGCCGTCGCCCCCGCTCGCGTTAGATCGGCGTATCGCCTTCATCAGCGTTGTGCGCGCGCTTGCCAGCCAAAACCGAGCCGGTGGACAACTGGGCTCGGTTGTGCTGCAGCTCATCTTCTCGTTTGCGACCGATAGAGTGCGGCGTCGTGCTTTTGTCGAGCGCGACGTGGACTCGGAGCTTCTTGATTTCATGCGCGAAGACTTCCCCGCGTTCTTCGCGTAACGTTTCACAAGAGTTCGGTATGCCGACCTATGGTTTTGTACCTATTGGGTTATGCAAGTGGTGAAATGTGCCATCGGGTGTTGGGGGATTTTTGTGAATGACTTGGCAGAGCGTCGACCTTGGTGTTGCAAGTCTGCCGCTCGCTGCGCACGTCGATAGAAATCACGTGGGTGAGTGCGTCGAATATGCTGATTATCACCAATGATAATGCAAACTGGAGGGACCATTAGATGCAGGTGTTGAATGCCGCATATTGCTCGAGCAAGGCGTTGCTGGTTGATGTCAGGTCTGAGGGAAAGATGGGTTGGGCTCACGCGATTGTGGGCGTCGCGGCCTCAGGATAGAGCGCACACAATAACGTTGCCCTGGATCTACCAGCGAACAGAAGTATAGACAAATGGTCACGTCTGATGGGGTCGGCGGTGGGGTTTGCGACTTGAAGGGGTGCCACCCACGAGGACCAGGGCTGCAAAGAGACCGGGACCAGTGTGCCGTGGTTATCTATGCTTGTCTTGAAGTGCGAGTTGGTAAGGGTCTCCAATCGCACAGGAAGCTTGTCGTCGGATCCTCTCGCTGGGGCGTGGATGCGGTTGTTCCGTTAAAACCACAGAAAGCATAAACCCGTGGTAACCGGGATTAAGCAGATAGTATCTGTCCAGCAACAGATTGACTGATTTCATTGTCGTAAGTGGATAACCTAGGTGCGTTGGAGTTCTTCCTACTTGATTCAGAAGCGCACTCCCAAGTGGTCCTGTGCGATCGTCTCGTCGGTTGCCTCAGAAATGATCTTGAGCGCCATGATATCGTCGTTAACATTGCACATCGCGGAGATGCGATCTACTATGATATCGGCCGTGATGACGAATGCAAATGCGACCTTCGGCAGTGGCCCCACCAGCGTCGAGTAGGCCGTAGAGATCACGACAAGCGATGACGCCGGGATCGGCGGGGTGCCGGCACATGCGAGCACCGCCAGAGCGGCCATGCCGAAGATCTTTGCTGCCGTGAGTTCTTCACCGTTTCCGGAGGCCTCTGCGAGAAACGTGAGCGCGATCGGCAAGTACCAGCCCATACCGCTGAGCCCCGAGACGACGCCAATGGGAATCACAAAGTTGGCGGCCGACTGAGACGACATGCGGGCCTTCATGATACACGACAGCGTCACGGGCATGGTCGCGAGCGACGACGCCGAGGCA
>JAADWA010000068.1:0-66883 GCA_023335935.1 Pythium phragmiticola
CCCCCCCCCCCCCCCCCCCCCCCCCCCCCCCCCCCCCCCCCCCCCCCCCCCCCCCCCCCCCCCCAGCTCTTTGCCCAAAGTGTGGGTCTGCAAGTCGACGGATACAGTACGGTACCAACATAAAAAAAGTTCCAATGCAAAGTCGGAGGCGCGATCTCGATCATGGGCAAAAACATTGCCAATGCAACAACCGATGCTCACCCCGCAAGCAAATCCTGCAGGAGCTTGAAGATCCCAACTTGGGTCCAGCGCAGTAGAGGGTACAGTACAGTGGCCAAGCTAGGGCAGGACAGTTTCTAGCGCGATAAGTCGGCAAGCCGATATCAGTAGATTGGAGACTTAAGTCTCAATCCTTGAGTGTTGCACAATTACGACCAATATGACGAGAAGATTTGAGATGAGATGAAGCGGCTGTCAGCCGCCGGCTCATCGGCGACAAGACAAACTGTTTTTGCTCCGAGGAAGCTCTGAGCTAAAAAATTTGAGGCTGAGAATGTGGCAAGGAAACGTAGAGTATGGGGAAAGAGAGAGCTCCACTGAAAAATGGCACATCAGAGAGTTTGCCTGCACAACGGGCGAGATACCTGATACCACTTTGCTGCCACACGCATGTACAGTACGGTTTGCGATCAGAGAAGCGGGTGAAAATCCATGTTCCCTCCATAATAGATTAATCGCGATGTTCATTATTATGCCGCGTATGCTTGAAGCGAAATGTATTATTATTTAATAGTAATCCATTTACTAGAGACAAATAGATTATGAGATATCACTTGGCCATGTGCATCTGCATTAATCCATTGTCTATTAAAATAGTATACGTCGTTCCATTACAACCCAAGAAACGTTCTGATACATTTATATAATATTACTCGCTCAAGTTGAAGTTGCTGGTGCAGATTACTTTGTGTGAATAAGTCGGTTGGACGAAAATTCCGTCTGCGTTCTTGGATCTGGCCTCATCGCAGTTGTGGACCCAAACACGACGATGCGCATCATATATATTTGAAACAAGATACCTGTCCAAATGTATAATACGTTCGTCATATTTTAAGCCAATAAATATATGTCGAGATACCCTTCCCAAAGCAATGATTGTAAGTCCACCACTGACGCCAAGGGAATATAGTACGTCGCGCGCCCGCGTTTCAGTCTCTGTGAGGAAGAAAAGACTTGATTCGGTCCTCAAACCAAGTGAAAATTTGTAGTGTATCCGCAGCAATGGCAAAACACTTTATGTACAAAAAAATAACAATGCCGCGGGGACGGGATGAGCTCATACAGATACTGTACTGTGAAGGACCCTGCTCGTATGATCATCTTGATGGTGTGCCGGGAACACCGAGGCTGAGACTAAAGTACACTGTACTCTGACTGTGGACGGTCAGCTCCACGTGCCAATCCTTTTCTGTATTCCGACTGTAGCCAAACGCCAAATTTTCGGCTTCAACGTGCGCCCCACCATCATCTCGAAAATTTCAGCGGCGAGACTGCCGACAAGAAGTGTGTGTACCGGCACAGGAACTGGTGAACTTCACCGCCATTTGTTCGCCACTGCTGGTTCTTTGCTCCACATCAGCACAAGGCGCTCGTCCCAAGGTGTCCCCAAGGTCTCTCTTGTGGCATACTGGTATCGTGGGCCAACTTGACTTCTTCAGGAGAACGCCGGCGAACTTCTTCACGGTCCCCTTCAAGTGGACTGAGATGATCTAATGGTGAGGTGTGCGTGAATGCATTCGTGGAAAGTCTGGAGGCAGATGCGTCTGAACCCGACGAGGTCAAGTCTGCCGCAGTGAAACCGTGTGGATGTCGCGAACATGCGATCATTCCTTGCAAGTCCCGTCATTATGACTGACTAGCTCCTCCGGAGATTTGCTCTCGCGTGCCCTACGCGTTGTTCAACCACAGCAAACGAGCAGGATAGGGCTACTCGTCCAAAGACAGTAGTCTTCTCCCACTGCGCGCGCGCGCTGTACAACATGACCACAGGTAGTTCCGCGCTGCAGATCCGGGCTGGGAGAGGGAGTAGATGACACTGTCTGTGTGACAGCAAGACCTAGCGGACCTGTTGGCGCGGGCCATTTGAGAAATTTTGGCGTGGACGGCATCGTCTTCGTCGAGCCGCCATCAGACACAATGGCTCAGAGAATGACTACAGTATCTCGAAAGCAACAGAAAGTACAGCTTTTTAAACAAATCCTTCACAACTCGAAGTTAGCGGTTAACGACACCTGCCGTGGCGCCGGTCAGGTTCGTCTTGCCCGCTGCGCTCTTCTTCATGTAGCAAATCGAGTTCACATACGTGAAGGCCGCGCACCCGGGCGTCGCCGCACACGTATCGCAGCACTGCGTGGCCGAGCTCAGCCCACTCGCCGAAGACAGATCGTTCCCAAAGAAGTCGACGTTAGCCGAGAACGAACACGTGGGCTTTTGCACGAGCACGGTCGACGAAACGACGCCCACCACTGTCTTTTTGGTGGTGACTCCGCTCTTCAGGTAGCACGCCGACTTGCCGTTGGCATTGAAGTTGACAAACGTGTAGGCCACGCATCCCCCCGTGGCTGCACACGAAGCGCAGCACTCGCTGGGCAAGATGCCCTGGATGGTCTTGAGGTCGTTGCCAAAGTAGTCGACGTTGACTTCCTGCACGGAGCATTGCGCCGGCGCCAGGATGCACTGGTAGAAAGACGGGTTCCACGGCTGGCAGTAGTGGCCCGCCGGACAGCACGCCACACCGTTGGCGTCGCTACCGCACTGGCTAGATGGCGACGTCGAACACACGGGCTCTACTGTCGTGGGTGGAGTCGTGGGCGTCGCTGTCGTGGAGACCGGAGTGGTTGTGACGATGGCCGCCGACACGACGCCGGTGGCCGGCTTCGCCGTGCCCGTTCCCTTCTTCAAGTAACAGTACGCCTTGCCGTCGACATTGTAGTTGACAAACGTGTAAGCTGCACAGCCAACCGTGGAACGGCACTTGTCGCAGCACGTCTCGGGCAAATCGACCTGCACAGTCGCCAAGTCGTCGCCGAAGAAGTCAATTCCTGTGCGCTGGATACCACACGACGCGGAGCCGATCGATCGGCACTGGTAAAACGACGGATTCCACGGCTGACAGTACTGGCCACTTGGACACGCGATGGCTCCGTCTTTGTCGTTACCACAGTTTCCACCGGGTGCTGCCGTGGGCGTCATGGTGGTTGGTGGTGGTGCCGTCGTCGGGACCGGAGTTGTTGTGACGATGGCGGCCGACACGACACCAGTGGCCGGCTTCGGAGTGCCAGTTCCCGACTTCAAGTAACAATAGACCTTGCCATCGGCATTATAGTTGACAAACGTGTACGCCGCACAGCCAGCAGTCGACCGGCACTTGTCGCAGCACGTCTCGGGCAAATCGACCTGCAAACTCGTCAAATCATTCCCATAGAAATCGATGCCCGTGCGTTGGATACCACACGACGCGGAGCCGATCGATCGACACTGGTAGAACGACGGATTCCACGGCTGACAGTACTGGCCACTTGGACACGCGATGGCACCATCTTTGTCGTTACCACAATTGCCACCAGGTGCTGCCGTCGGCACCGTCGTCACTGGGAGCTCGGTCGTCGGTGTTGGCGTCGTAGGAGCAGGCGTCTTCGTCGTTGGTACCGGCGTCGTCGGGGGTGATGTCGTTGGGGGTGGTGTCGTCGTTGGTGGCGTTGTCGGGGGCGGCGTCGTCGTTGGTGGCGTGGTAGGCGACGGCGTTGTCACCACTGGTGTCAGGACTGCCGACGCACTCGACGCTGCCATGTATAGTGCCCACGATCGCGAGAGTCCATCGTCCAAGCTCGTGACCTGGAGCATTTCCAGCGCGCGCGTCGTGTTGACGGTTGCATAGTTGGCGTACAGAAGTGACAGCCACGTGTTCTCCATATTGTTGTTGACAATGTCCGGGATCTTGCTCAAAATGGTGTCCCATTCTTGGCTCACGAACGTGGCTGTGCGTACAAACTCGGTCACGGGTGTGATCGGGATCATCTGGATGCCGTGGACCGCGTAGTGTTCGCTGCTGAACCACGTCATGTACACGGCCTTGTTGTCCCAGAGGATGCCCACGACTTTGTTAGAAACAATCGCCGGCGGATGCACGCGGTTGTCGTTGGTCAGCAAGAAGTAGTCTTGCGCGGCCCGTGTCGTGAGCTTGAGCATGAGCTGGCCCATGTTCAACAGCGCAGCATTCCCTGTCGCCTTGCCAAACAGCGCCACAGCGTAGTGAAAGTTAATGTCCTCGGATACGCTCTCCTCGTCCTTGCCATCGAGCACGGCCGTCACGCCGTGCGAGTACGAGTGCCCGCGGAACCAGTCAAACTGGCGGAATCTAGGGAAGCTCGTGTCGCTGCTGGACGGGTTGGCGACGTCTCGGATGAGGAACTTGGTCATGCGGTTGAGCTGGGTGAGCTTGGGCCACGCCGGGTCCAAGAAGTTCACGATCGCCGACGCTGCGATCCAGTAGCCGTAGTGGTAGTGATGGTCGTTGTACATCGTATTGCCGAAATCGGCATTGAGGTCATTCAGAACGATCCCGAGCGGACTGATGAGGCCGCGGTACACCGTGTCATAGTTGAGTCGGTATGTCCACGAGTTGTCGAGCATCGGTGCGAGCACGGTCTCCAATTTATCGAGACACTTGCGCGTCAATGGGGCCGAGTCGGCGCCAGCGACCGCAACGTCGTTGGCCATGAGACACAAGTTGGCATACTTGTGGAGGGCTTTGCCGTTAAAGTAGTACCCGCCATCGCGTGGCACGTTCCACGGTGCGTCAATGTCAGCGATCAAAGTCTCCTTGATCTTTTGGCTCATGACGAGCTCGGCGCGCGGACTGCGAGGTGGGTAAAAGCTCACGGGCACATTCTGGGTCTCGGTGAAGCGAATCACGGGCGGGTTTGTGATCGTCAGTACTCCCGTCATGGGCCCACGGGTCGCGGCGTACGCCGTTGAGCCACTCACTTCAACGGCACTCGATCGGTCGAGAGTGTCCATGTGGTGCACCTGCAGGTAGTGGAAGAGTCCCTTGGTGCAGTCGCCGCTTGTCTTGAGGTGGAACATGTACGCGCTGTTGTCCTGGGCTTCGACATTGCTGCCTTCCAGGAGACACGACGCCGACTTGTCGAGCGCCGCGAGCTGTGTGTCGCTGACGACGAGCGCGAGCCGGAGAAACCCCGTGAACGTGGTGGTCCCCACGAGCGTCTGCGTGCCGCTGAGCGTGAGCGTGAGGCTAGCGCCAGCGTAGACCACCCACTTTTGGCCATTGTCGAGCGAGAGCACGAAGCGCGTGCTGGTCACGGACGCGCCTGAGGCCACGACGACGCCATTGATTTGGAGTACGTTGCTGGCCGCGACCACGAGGCGTGGCGTCAGTGACGTGTACGTGGCAGTGGCGAATGCCATGCCGGGCACGAGCGTCGCGTTAAGTGAGCTGGTTGCTGACGTGGCAAAGCCTAGTGACACACCGAGGTCGTCCCACGTGGTCACCTGCAGTGCCGGTGCCGCGGCTGTAAACTCGGCCGCCGTCATGACAAAGTCGGTCGCGATCGCCGACGCATAGTAGAGGCTGCCGTATCCGGTCGAGCCGTCCGAGAAGCGGGTCCGGTACGGATAGTTGACCGAGAGTCCATAGGGCGCCGTGGCCGTGAGCGGCCGCACGACGTACGGGTTGGTCCACACGGACGCGGCGTCGGCGTCACTCGACGAGGCGATGAGATTGCCCCACCAGTTATTGGTCGGGATCGCCTTGGCGCCGCCAATGCCCGGTGCCAAGAACCGCGGTGGCAGGCGGGACTGGAGCCCGTCATTGGATGGGAAGAGGTCGGACGGAGGCGGCTCCGTGGAGATGGCCGTGTCAAAGAGAGTGTAGCTGCCTTTTTCAGCAGTGCTATACGCCGCAGCGTGCGCGAGTGTAGCGCCGCCCAGCGCGAGCCATGGCACGACGGTCGTGATCGGCGCCATGGACGTACGAGGGGAAGAGCGGATCGAGTAATGCCAAGTACTATGCTCTGTGGTACTGTGGCGCCACGCGTCGAGGGGTTTCAGTCCTACCAACTGAGTCACACAACTGGCCCCATGGTGGATGAACTGGTGCGTCAGGCGTCGCTCGAGGATGAGTTGTGGCAAGTGCATCCGGCCGTGCGACTGCCATCTGTCGGCACCGCCATGAGTGTCCAGTGCCTCTGATTAGAGAGCGCCTGCCCTGAACAGCTCCAGTCGAATCCCACATGCGATATCTCACAAGTCGCCACCGGTAACCCAGGTGAGGCGAATGGAGAGAGCAGAGGTGTGGGGCAGGACAGAATTGGCATGTCATTTATGACGATGCCCAACGATCGCGCCTTTTTTTTCAGCGCTTCTTTGTGTGCTGAAATAAAGGCGCAAATACTGAAATACTGGTAATACCGGTAGCTTGCCTCTACCTAATATGCGTTTAGGGTAGGGGTCTGATAACAGTACCATTTTAAGTATATAACATCCAATCATGAGGTTCCATTGTTAAGTATTATCCTTCTGGCCAATTGGAGAAGTCAGTCAGGCGAAAGCAAAACCGATTCTGAAGACAAGAACGCTTTTTCATCTCGTTAGAAAATTTCGAACCTCCAGGCTGGGATTGCGCGGGAACCACCCAGCCCTCCGTATCCACTTGCAGCTTGCAGCTTGTCGCCCCCCTCTCTCCTTCCGAGCAGCTCCATTCGCCGCCTCTCTTCGCCGGCTCTCGTCGCCCTCCGCTCTCTCTCCTCCTCCACCACCAATATGCGTGAGACGGCCGTCGCGTGGAGTTGGTTCGACGTCGAAGTCGCGCGCCACTTGCCCGAGAAGCAGCACCCGGACGTGCGCTGCCGCCAGTGCGGCGAGCTGCTCCGCAACGCGCAGCTCGGCCGTACGGTGCTTCCGCACGCCGGCTACAAGTGCAGCTCAGCGACGACCGCGATGGTCGACACGGCGCGGCGGCTCATGTACGAAGCCAACGTGCGCAAGGCCGACGCCGGCAGCCGCGTGGCTCGCGCCAAACTCGCAATGGGGGAAGGCGGTGAGCCCGGATACATTAAGCGCAACAGGCGCAAGTACCCGTGGCTTCCGGGCCACGGTGGCGACAGTGACGACGAGCAAGATGACGAAGAAGAAGAAGAGAAAGAAGAGGTAACGCCACCCGCCAAGAAACGACGCATGGCACCAGCCAAGCCCAAGGCGGCCGGTCGGACTGCACAAGAGAAATCCGCCAAGCCAACGACGGTCGCGGCGCAGCTCGAGGTCGAGTTCTCGGCGCAGGCCATGGACGAGAACAGTGGCGCGGGCTTTATGCTCGCCGAGGCGTTCCACTCGCTGGGAGTGCCGCTCGAGACGCTCGACAATCCGATCTTCCGCAGCATTCTCAAGATCCTGAATCCCAATGTCGCGCTGCCTTCGCGGGACGAGCTCACGCAAGTGCTGAACAAGTAAGATGTGGTCTGTCAGTGGTGTGTGTGTGTGTGTGTGTGTGTGTGTGTATTAGATGATTATGATTAGTTTGAGTCGCTCTTCTTTTCTCTTGCGTGTACTCTATCGCTATTGCAACAGTGCGGCCCAACGAAACGTCCCGTCACGGGTCTCCCGTCCAGCCCGAGCGAGCAAGGAGACCATGGTCTCGATGCTCTGTGTCTCCCAATTTACCGAAATCTTGAACGCATCGATCCTCCATGCGTAGTCTGGTCGACAAGCTGCGCGGGAGGAGGTACAGCTCCAAATCACGGACGGTCTAGTTTCCCAACGTGCTCATCCCCGATGAGGTGCTCCGCTTTGCCAAGTGTCCATTCGCCCATTTATGGACCTCTAGCAGAACACAAACGCCGAGGAGACCAATCCTTTCTTGCGTGAGGACCTCGATGAAGAAAAGTGTGATGGCCCAGCGGCGGGATCGCCAACTGCTTCAACTTGATGCGGCTCACTAATATAGGATATCTATTCACGCGAACTTATCGAGAAGCTACAGTACACACACGTCGCAGGTGGAGGAAGACTGACCGCCAAAGATGAAAAGCTCCAGTGGCGAGCGGCGCGTCAAGACGCTGCGCTTCTCACTCGGGCGACACGCTGCAGCAGAGAACGGCTCGCCACAAGCGAAGCGGCCGCGCGTCGATGATCACAGCGTCAGTGGTGCAGCAGCAAGTGAGGATGCGTCGGACGAAGTGGCCGTGCGGCTCGTCCAGCTGATCGACGAGCTGGCGACGCCCGAGGCCAGCGCGGATCTCCACTTTGGGCTCTTCCTGTGGCCGAGCGCACTCGTGCTGGCCCACTTTGTTGCGTTCCATCATACGGATCGTTTCGCTGGTCGTACTGTCTTGGAACTCGGGTGCGGCATCGCATTGCCCGGTATTCTCACTGCCGTGTGTGGCAACGCCAGGAAGGTACAGCATTAACTACTCACAGCGCCCTCTTCGACAACCAGCGAATACCTCCCTGCTCACTGGATTGATATCACGTAGGTCTTCCTAAGCGACCGCGCCGACTCGCGCTCCATACAGCGCAACGTGGACGCTAACATTCGGCTCAACGGCATTGCCGACGTCGCATCGTTTCTCCCGCTGAACTGGGGCTCTCTGGAACTGCTAGACCTCACTGAGACTCTGCGCGGGATCGACGTGATCTTGGCAGCAGACTGCTTCTACCAGTCGGAAGGTTTGCTGTGATGTAGTACAGTGTGTAGACTCTCGTCCGACAATCAGACTGACAAAGAGACTCTTTTGTGCCTAGACTTTGAAAAGGTGTTGGCCACCGTCGCGCTCGTATTCCGCCTCAACCCGCAATGCACCTTTCTCACGGCCTACCAGCTACGAAGGTACGTACTCATCCAGTACCCAATGTACCTGATAACTACTAGTAGTAACTGAGACTCTCGTAGTGTCACTCGATCGATCGCGCCGCTGTTGTCGCGGTACGCGATGACCGCGACGATTCTCCACAAGCGCGCGTTCATGGACTTCGACGACGTCCCGGGCGCCGACAGCGTCTACCTCTACGAGATCAAACCGGTCTAAAGAGTCGTCAATGCATGGATGGCTCAGCTTCGCCTTTTATGTTGGCGTCTCTCATACAATAGTGCTCGTAGCTCCTGCGCGGGCCGCATGCGCCATCGCTGGTAAGGTTTACTATACAAAGGCGTGTAGCTGCCCACGATCTGGGAAGCCGTCCAAATGGATCTCGTAGACTGTATCTCCCTCTGCCTTTTTACCGCAAGCGCATGATTGTTGTCGCCATCGAGTTTTCTACCGAGCCAGTCCATGAGCCTTGGAGCTGCTCGCGAAATTTCGGTTCTCGATGGCCAGCGCGGCGGGCGGCAGCGCAAATGAACCACAATGCACATCAAGCAGACGACGCCGCAGTGTCGTCTGGTTGTATACGTCTCTTCATCGCCATCTACAGTATTCCCACAGAATATCCATTTTCATCTCCACCTCCATCTTGATCTCTCCAGTTTCCTTTCCAGTCATCTGAGACCTTCTAAAACCTCATTTCCAGGGTTTTACATGTTGTCCACCTTCCAGAACGCTCTCAGAAATCTATTTCATTGGCTTAAAAACAATGCAAATCCATTATTTTATCCAATCAGTTGCGTTGGATCCCGTGGTGAGGCCGCTTCAAGTGCCTCTGTGGTGGAGACAGCAAGTCCAGACACTCCAAGAAATCGCCGACAACTCCAGCACCATGTTCCGCCGCGCCGTCTCCCGCGCCGCCGCCTCGACGCTGCGTGCGTCCTCTGCCTCTTCTGCGCGCGTCGTGGCCCAGCGCCGTGCGGCTGCGCCCGCGTTTGCGCGGCTCGGAAGCCTCCAGCAAGTCCGCGCCAAGAGCTCGCTTGTCAACCTCCTCCAGGTACGAACGCCATTGAGAACCAGCTTCACGGCCTATGGTAAGCTCGATACAAATGCAGATTGGACTCATTTACTATACGATGTCGGTGTATAGCGCGAAGTGGAGGAGGAGAAGGGCAACTGCCTGGAGGGCGAGGAGCTCGAGGAGCTCCACGACAAGATCAACAAGATCTTTGAACTCGAAGAGACGGCTGGCAACATGGAAGTGTCGCTCGTCGGGGAGGTCAAGGGCGACTCGATCCGCATCAAGTTTGACGCGCAGGGAACCGTGGATGTCGAGGAAGAGTACGACGGGGAGGACGACGATGAGGAGACTGACGAGAGCGAGCCGGTCGAGTACGACGCCGAGGGCGACGAGGAGGAGGAGGAGGAAGATGAGCTCCCGGGCATCCGCTTTGTGGCCGAGATCACGCGCAACAACTCCGGTCTCCAGTTCGAGTGCGTGGCCAGCAGCAACCTCACGATCGAGCGCGTGCGCTTCCTCACGGACTTCGCCAAGGACGTGGACACGGAGAACTTCTACTACGGACCCAACTTTATTGACCTCGAATTGGACCTCCAGGAGGCACTGTACAAGTACCTCGCCGAGCGCCACATTGACGACGAGCTCGCGTCGTTCATTACGCAGTACTCGGACCTCAAGGAGCAGCGCGAGTACCTGAGCTTTTTGGAAAACACCCTCAAGTTTGTCAAGAAGTAAAACCCCGAGAGATCAGTCCCGTTCAGTCTGAGAGGATGAGATTGAGAGACGCCCCTCCTGTCGATCTGTACTCTCCACAAAGACGACACGCAAAAAAGCAATACATGAAAGAAAACAGACCAAAAAACGGATTAGAAACTCGGCACCATGTCTTCCCCTTGCTCTCATCGACCGCATTGTACGCCAGCACTCGCGGAGCTCGATTCTTGATGGTCCCTGAAATGCCGTCGTCCTTACATCGAGTGCATGTTGATGCGCAGGCAAAAGAGGCTGATGAGCACGCCGAGAAAGCTGAAGGCGCCGCCGACAAAGACGGGAAGCTTGTACCCGAGAGACGTCTCGACGAGCGCTGCGCCGACCACAAAGTTGAGCAGCTGCCCAAAGCAGTTGGCCGAGTTGAGAGCGCCGACGTACATGCCGACCTCGGCCTGCTCCCCAAAGACGTGGATGATGACGGGCACGAGCAACGCGAAGACGGTCGACTGTGTGATGGACGTGCCAATGACGATGGCCACGTCGACGGCAACGATCTTGGTGAACGCCATGACCATGAGCAGCGACTGCGGAATGCCGGCGACCGTGAGAACCCACCGAGCGCCCATGCGGTGCACGAGCACAGGGAGCAGCCACGCGTACGCGTACCCGACGATGTTGAACCCGAGATCCGTGAGTCCTCCGGCCACCTGCACGCCGCGGTCATAACGGCGTTTCTTGTCGAGACACTCGGCCGTCTCCACAAGACACTCGGACGGCTCGCCCCCGTAGACTTCGATCCCAAAGAACTGGCCTTTGCTGCCGTTGTAGGCCGTGAAGCCGTACATGACACAGAAGAAGATGACGCAGTAGACGACAAGCACGCTCGGCAGCGTGCGGAGACCGTGGACGATCGACGCAAACGCGTCGCCAATCCGTTTCCAGACCGACCGCGTCAGGTCGAGTCCGTCGGTCGAGCGGGGCGTCTCCTTGGCAAAGATGCAGACGGCGCCGACCGTCGAGAGCATGGTCACAGCCAGCATGCCGAGAAACCAACGCAGCGTGAGGTGGGCCGCGCCAAAGAACTGAATGTACCCAGCGACCAAGATTGAGCCCAACGTCGAGCTGGCCTGGCCGATACCGGCACCGAGCGTCTGACGATCCCCGGCAAAGTCGGCAATGATCAGGAACGCCGGCGTCTGCACGACATTGACCGTGATGTCCATCCACGTGTAAAAGAGGATCGTGAGCCCGACCGTCCACGGGTGGTGGTCCCGAGTGTCCCCGAACGCCTCGCCGATCTCGCGCGTGTAGCCCATGAGCATCCAGCAGGCCGCGCTGGTCACGGCACCGTAGAGTAGAAAGGGACGGCGCCGTCCCCATTTGCTGGTGCTGCGGTCGCTCAGCACACCGATGGTCGGTGCCACGAGAATGCCCGAGAGCGGACCGATCACTTGCGTGAGCTGCACGGCGTAGCGAGGCAGAAGCGTGCCCAAGTACGGACCCAGTGCGGCCCACTGCGCGGCCCACGCCATGTTAATCGCCATGCGCGGCAGCGAGAGCAGCACGAGCATTGGTACCGAGCAGCCGTGCGTGTGGACGGCGGGACCTCCAGCCTGTGAAGCTGAGGAGCGGCTCTTGCGTGCGGTGATCTCGCCACCGCCGTCGGCGATCGCGATCATCGTGTCGAGTCGGTTGCTGGACGGCGACCCAAAGGGTTCGCACTTGGGCGTGCCCTGGCACACGAATGGACGCTCGTCTTCTTGCATGGTCATGGCTTGGCTCTGGGTGATCGAGTCCGATGAAGCTCGCGGTGCTTGTCGAGGAAATCTGCGAATGGATGAACAGTCAGTCAATCGATCGTCCGTGAGATGCTGTGGTGGTGAGGCGTCCAGTGTCGCAGCCTTCTCGACCGCATTGTCATGCGTGGGTCCTTCTTTTAGGCGCCGTTCTCAGACTTTGGCGTTGAAGGCTCTTTCGCCGCGTCCCACGCGCCCGTGCAACTTATCAGATTCCCTGCCGATCAGATCGCTTCCGTTTCTCGACTTGGGCAACGCGCCTTGCGTGACAAAACACACAAGAGACACAGATACGTTCGCGCACGCGAGTCGAGAGGAGTGGGTTTTCATGCTTCGTCCGCTCGCTTGTTCTAGCTTCCCCTTGGCATAACGTTCTTCTCTCGGGATGAAACCCTCGTTCCCTATCTACATACCGGTACTGTGGTAGGCCCCCTCGCCTTCCCGTCTGCCCTACCTTATCACTCGTGTGACCTCCTTCTGTCGGTCCTCACTTTCCTTGAAATGAAATTTGAATTGTCCGTCGCGATTGCCCGTCGCTATCGCCACCGCCACCGCCACCACTGTCGCCGCCACCACTGCTGCTGCCACCTCCCACATCCTCCTCCTCCTGCTTGCCGTCTGTCTCCCTCGCGGTGGCTGGATCGTTGTCGCTGCACCGCAAGCAGTCGGCCTCAGGTGGTGCCCACGTTGCCTGCGTTGGCCTGCTTGGCCGCGCGCTCCTGCATCTCCTTGCGCATGCGGTCCTTCGTGCGTTCCTTGAGGTTCTGGAAAAACGCAATATCGTCCTCGTACTCTACCAGCAGCTCGTGGGTCAAGCGGTTCTCGTTCTGCGCGTCTCGCAGCGAGCGACGCAGATCACGCAGCACGGTAATGGTCTCCTTCAAGTGGATCGTGTCGCGGTCGCGCTGGTCCATGAGCCGCTGGAACTCGATCATCTGCATCTTGTTGCGGCCCAAACGGATCGATTCCATGAGCTGGTCCGTCACGATCGTGCGGCAGTTGCCGCAAAACATGCCGGCGCTGTCGTTCGCGCCGCCGCCACTGGCTTGAGTGGTGGACCCGGAGGCCGCCGTGCCCGGCTGCGTCGTGTACGTGTTGGCAATGCCGCTGAGAATCTCGAGGTCGGACGCCGTCGCCGTCGCGTTCGCGCTGGGCGGCTTGACGAGGTTCGGGTACTGCATCGGCAGCACGGGCACGAGCGGGGTCGACGTAGTGTCGTAGAACCCCGCGAGATCATTCGCGGCCGCGGCCGCCGCTGCGACGGCAGCGTGGGTCAAGCTGGTCGTGCCGTTGCCGTGGGGCTGCTGCTGGAGATGCTGCTGAGACGACGGGAGCTTGCGCTTCTTGGCGAGCGAGCCCATGTGGCCGCTTCCATCGAGCGCATCGTTCTCGTCCGTATCGTCCTCATTCTCACCGCCGCTGTGCGAGTGGCCATGCGGGCCGGCGCCAGTCCCTGGTCCGCCACCGCCCAGCAGATTGCTGCGGTCATCGGGCGACAGGCCGTTCGCCGACGGCGACGTGCCGTCAAATTTGCGCAGCAGCACAATGTATCCATTCTTGTTGTCGTTGGCGTTTGGTCCTTTTTTAATCGGGCGAATGCCGCGGCGGTAGCACTCGGCTCGCAAGTCGTGGGCGCGGTGGCGCTCGTACGGCTCGAGCAGTCGGCGCGGCTTGCCGTTGTCGCTGCCGTTGCCCGCGACGTGGTCGGGCGCGTCGCTGCTGCTGAGCAGCGAGTCAATGTCGCCGCTGCTGTTGCCGTGGACGTCGACGACGCCGACGCCGACGCCGACGGGCAGCACGCTCGCGTGGTGGAGCCCCGAGTCCATGATCATGCGCTCGATCACGTCGACGTATGCGGCGAGAATCGTGGTCGAGCCTTTCGAATACGTCGTGATGGTCGTCGGGCGGCGAGCGGCGAGCGGCGAGAGGCGGAGGGACGGAGGCACGCCACTCGCACACACACGCACACGCACTCACACGACGCGAAAAAGGGAATAAGAAGAAGGAGAAATAAGATGGACGAGTGGATATCACCCGCAACGCCCGGACGCGCTGAAGAGAAGAGGAGCTACAGTGCTTGGAGGAGAGGAGACCGTACGCCGTTTGTTTCCCTTTGTGGGCGGACGACCAAGGGGGAGGAAATGTTCCCCCAGTGTATTTCTTAGCGGACGCACCGAGTTTCCGTTGCTGGTGCTCGGGACCAAGAAGAACGGATGGGCGGACGGAGCGTACCGTGGACTACATATCCACCACATTTATGTATTAATATGTCGGTGATAGTAGTGCAGCGGATGAGTGGACGGTTACTCCGTTTGAGTGACTTTTTTAGTGACAAAGTTGAAGTCGAGACATCCAAAAGATCTCGAGGGGATCCCAATGTGGGAGGACATGTCGAGGGAAAGAGGCAATCTGTCGCAGATCGATCCATGTATGCTCCCGTCCGATACGTAGTGTGGCGGCAATGGGACAGTGCACGTGTGGGCTATATCGAGGCGGTTCTCCGACCAGAACGACCTGGTGTGGCCAAACATAGCCGTGTCTATTACATGGAGGAACTGAGCCGCGTGTCAAGCTGGAAAGGCTGGTGGGCGATGGCTTCCGAGTTGGAGAGCTCGATGTTCCAATCAACAGCGACGCTTCATTGAAGAGAAGGAGAGAGGAAGCCCACGATGGACGCGCAGCAAGAGATCACGCGTCTGCGCAACGAAGTGCACGCCAAGGACGAGACGCTCAACCAGCTCAAGCTCAAGACCAAGTCGTTTGTCGACAACCTGCGCAATGAACTCGCGGGGGAAAAGAAGAAAGTGAGCGAGCTCGAGGGCCAGCTCAAGCACGCAAAGGACGCCAGTGGGTCCGGCGGTGGATCGAACGAAGACGTGGAGAGACTGAAGAAGGAAATCGCGACAATCTCAGCCCATGAGAACGAACTCAAGGTGCGCGCCAAGCAATTTGCTGATAGCATGAAAGCCCAGCTCCAGGCGGAAAAGGACAAGACGAGCAGACTGGAGAAGGAAGTGCAAGAGAAGAACGCCGCTCTTGCTGCCAAGGCCTCGAGTTCCCACGACTTGCTGGGCGGCTTTGACGAGTCGAACGCCCAGCAAAAGGATGAAGAAATCGCGTCGCTCAAGGCCCAGTTAAGCAAAATCCAGCAAGCCACTGCGGCAGCGACGGAGCAGCTTCGCGAGGCTGAGGCAAAGGCGACACAACACGCGCTGGAACTCTCCCAGACGAAGCAAGCAGCGGACGAGCTGAAAGCGTCGAGTGACCAGCAGATTGCGCGTCTACAGGCGGAGGTGAGGGAAGTTCAAGCAGCGATGCAATCACAGAAGAGTGCGCAAGGAAGCGTCGAGAGTGCCTTCGCGCACGAGCACAGTGAGCTGCAAGCCGCGGTCGCTCGCACGCAGGAGCTGACGAGCCAGTTGCAGCAGTTCAAGATCGAGAACGAGCACCTGCAGAAGCAGCTTCAAGACAAGGACTTTTTGCTCGAGCAAATGGACTCGTACCGCTCGCGAGCGGATGATAGTGAGGCCAAGGCAACCACGCTGCGCGGCGAGCTGACGGCGCTGAACGGTCAGCTCGCTGTCAAGGAATCGGAGATGAATCAAGTGTGCACTAAGTGCGAGGATCTCAAACGCGAGCTGTCGGAGATGACGACGCTGTACGAGAAGGTGAACATGGGGCGAAGCCAGAGCGACTCGCAGCTCTGCGAGGCGCAGGCGGCTCTCGGTGCCATGCAGGGAGTCAAGCAGAATCTCGAGTCAGTGCAGGCCCGGATGGAAGACGTCTCCAAGGAAAACATGCAGCTCCACGAGAAGATCTTCCAGAAAGAATCCGAGATCGCTGCGTGCAAGGGCGACGTGCAACGCCTGACTTCAGAGCTGGCGCAGTTGCATCAGACTGTGACGGCGTCGAAATCGGACAGCTTCCAGCGAAAGCAGCAGGCCGACGCGCTCGAGGCCGCCAAGAAGAAGGCAGACGACGGGCTCCGCGAAGCGTTGGCGAAAGCAGCGGCGCTGGAGAAGAAGAACCAAGAGCTCAGTGCAACGGTCGAGGCGGTGACCAAGGACAGCAACGAGAAGCGCCAAAAGGCCAAGGCCCTGGTCATCTCACTCACGAACGAGAAGCAGTCGTGTGTCGACGCGAAAGCGGACCTGCAGAAAGAAGTGGATCGCCTGCGAATGGAGTTGAACCACAAGAACGTGGAAAACGAGCGCCGACTCAAGCAGATCCAAGAGGAGAACCAGCAGCGCATGGCGCAGACCACGACCGCGTCGCAAAGCCTGACCGAGGAAATCGCGACGCTCAAGCAGGCGCTGATGCTCGTGCAAGAATCGGAGCGAAGCCAGCAGCGTGCCAAAGAACTCGCTAATGCGAAACGCGAGGTCGAAGACTCGAATAAGAAGCGCCTGGCGGCCAAGGCCGAGACGCAGAAGCTCGCCGTGGAGCTCGAAAGTATCCAGAAGAGTTTGAGCCAGTTGGCCGACGGGGCAGCGACGTCGTGCTCGACGAGCGTCAAGAAAATGAACCATCTCCACGATCGCGTGAGCGAGGCGCTTCAAGTACTCGAAAAGCGCGCGTCGGTGTCGGGTAAGAAGACCGACTCGTCCTCTTCTTCGCTGACGTCGCGCGACCTGCAAGTCGAAGACCTTCGCGCCGCCGAGTCGGCCGGTCGCCCACTGTCTCCCACCACAGGCGCCAAGCGAGTCGAGGAAAACATTGCGAGGGTCACCGACAAGGTAAGAAAGGCGCGGCCATCCCCACAACCACATGAACTGACTCGGGAAATGTGGTTGTAGCTCGCCGTGCTGGTCGACGCGACGGAGAAACTCTGCGATCTGTCCATCGAGCAAAACGACGTCCATCTCAAGGACGTCGTCGTTGACAAGTTCACACAGCTTTTTACGCAATGCTTCTCCGAGAAGCTGCGCGCCGCGTACTCCAAAGTGGAAGACGCGGCCGAGAGCGGCGGTCTTGCAAGCGCCAAAGCGTAGGTACAGCAGGCTCTTTCCCTATTTACAATATAAAAAACAAGTCGCCCTCGTGCATTCTTCTTCGTCTACTGTAGCTCTGGGTGGGGCTTGAGAAATGGCACTTAGCGCAGCTCCACCGCGAGATCGTCTTCGCTTGCATCTTCTCGAGGCGTTGCGACCGTCGCATCGTCTTCTTCGTTGGTCATCGTTTCTCCCTCGGCAGACGCCATGCAGTCGCTCTCTCCGGTGTGTCGATCATGTTCGCCGGCTTGTTCGTCGTCGTCTTTCGACGCCACGACTACATCTTCTTCTTCGACAGGCGGCGTGCGCTCGCCCGCCGACAAAGCGTCTTCCTGCGCCGGGAAGAGTTGCTCGTAAAACGCCGGGCCCTTGGACTGACACTTTTCCACCAGCACGTGCATGAGCGCGTGGAAGCGCGCGCCGGCAAGCGTTCGGTTCCCGTTATCGTCTCGCGCGTCACCAGTACTTGCGGTCTCGTGGCGACGAAGCAACGCCGAGAGCCGGCGAATGACGCTCTTGACGTGCTCGACAATCTCGTCGTGGGCACTCATAATGCTGCGCCGTTCCAGCGCCGCAAGCATCTCATCGTTTGCCGCGCCGGCATTGTTACTGCGTTGCGTCGGTTTCGTGAGCTCCACGTACGCGAGCAGCTGGTCGAGCAGCTCATCCCACACAGACGCGAACCGCGGTAGCAGCAGCAGTTGATCGAGTTGCTCGCACGCGACCCACGACACCATTTCCACGACTAGCAGGTGCGGGCGCAGCGCCAACGGATCTTTCACGATGGACGGGCGGCGACGACGACCCGACGGCGTGCGCTCTTTCGCGGAGGCGTCGCGCGGCATCGGCTTGAGCGCGAGCTTGGGCGGCACATTCTGCTCGTAGAATGCAAACGAGCTGCTCACGACTGTACTGCCTCCATCGTCAGAACTTGTGGTTCGCTTCAAGGTCGCGTGGGGACGTGACTTGCGATTCAAGAGTTCCGAGCTGATGGTGAGCAGTCCCGAGCCGACAATCTCGAGCCACGCGCCGCCGGTGAAGCAGCCGCGGTTGCGAGCCGAGAAGATCATGGCACGAAGAAACTCGAGCGAGACGATCGCCATCTCGTTGACTTGTGTCGAGATGGATTCGCCGTCGGGTGGCGCACTGCACGACCGCAGCGCGTGGCGACACTGCAGCACCATACCACCAATCTGGCGAAGCCGTTCTTCTTCCTCCACCGCGATATCATTCTCGTCGAGCCGCTCGAAGAGCTGGGAGAGGAGCTCCAATGGACGGCGCAGAGGCCACCGTATGGCAGCCGACGAGTCCGGTTCATCTTGGAGCGCAAACAACAGCGTCTTCGTGTACAGCTCCATAAGCGAGAAGGTTGTCTCGACCTCAGCCAGCCAGACCTCGCTTGCGATGAGCTTCTCCAGAAACGCAAACGCATGAACAGAGGCGTGGGGCTGCTCAGTCGCCCAACCAATCAGATTCGACATCGTCAGCCACTCCCCACGTTCAAAATTCACGCGACGAAGATCGATCGAATCAGCGACTCGCTTGAGGCCGGTGAAGAGCAGAGTGAGGTACGGTCGAAGCAGATCGTCGTCGTCGGCACTCATATCGACAAGTGCAGTCAGCATACCCATCAACAGCCCCAGCGCCTTCTCGCGTCGGTCCTTCAGCACCAATAGCAGTAGTCCTTCGATGGCCTTTGCCAGGATGTACGCTGCGCAGTCGTATCCGATCCCGTTCACGACAACGTTCTTGAGGAGAATCGATCGGATCAGCGTCGGCAGATTCAAATAGTGAATCTCGAGGGCGTTCCAGAGACCGTCAACCCGCTCGTGAATGGAATCACGAGGTAGAGCCGCAAGAAGTCTTGACAGGATGTGTTCAAAGAGAACACATCCAGCCGGGCTGAGGAGGCGACAATGACCAGAGGCTGCTCGACTTTCGCCTTCTTCTGCTTGAACCGATGATGCACCGGTTCCAGGAAGGCTAGACATCCTACGCTCCGTTGATGCACTTTTCGGGGATCCGGTAAAAGCTACGTCGAGCTCATCGTGGAGCGCGCGAACGATCTCATTCAATGCAGGAAGCGGCAAAACAGAAAGCTCGTCGAGCAGGCGTTCCACATGATACGGCTGGAGAGTCTGCCGAATCCACTCCCTTGTCCCAAAGACGATCGGTTGGTGCGTGGTGTCTTGCGTCGGAGTTTTTTGTTCAGGTTTTATGAAGAGATCGCGCGCGTCCACCGCCATCTCGGCCGGATTATGATCCAACAGAGCTGCGTCTCTGGCGCTGCTCACCAGTTGAGACCCACTTGACAAAGGTGTGGTTGGTGCGGTTCCGCTCGCCGAAGTATCCAGAGCCGACATCAACCAGGCCACGCCGCTGAAAAAGCCCGAACTGCTTTGCGTGCGGCTGGCATCCCTGAGCCTTTGGGCCTCCCGACGCTCGAGATCTTCTCGATTCGTGCGAACAAGCTCCAGGAGTTCTATGCTTTCATCCAGCGTGATGAGAATATCGCTCGATCCAAATGCACCATGAAGAAACCGATCCGGGAGAGCACCAAACTCGCGCAAGGCACTGACCGCGTGGAAAAAGTGCTTCCAGCTCTCCTTGTGAATCGATTTGCCGCACGTGTTGACGATCTTGAGCATTGCTGCGGTCGCGACGGGGGCACTTTGGTTGTGGCAGTACATCGCCACACCGTTGACTTGACCATTGTACGCTATCGGATACAGATCGGAGACATATAGTCCAGTAAACTTGGTCACGGAGACGAAGAGCTCGTTGAAATCGTTGAGGAGATCATGTGAGGAAGCGGTTGCCGCACACAAAACGAACCCGTTACACGCAAGCTGGAGCATCCCCTTATCGGGCAAGTAGATATCCTCCGGCAAATCGTTGTTGCGTGCGTCGACGGCACCAGATAAAGATCTCTCCGATAACCCGCCATTCGGCCCGTTGGCCACGTCGATGAACTGCTGGAACACACTCGAGAATGCACGCTTCAACTTCGTCTGCATAATGTTGAAAATGTCCCGATCATAGTGGTGGCCCGTATCAAACTGGCTTTGTGTACCGTTTTCACCCGCCTGGTCGTCGTCGGCTCCAAATGACAGATTTTCAAGAGATGACGTCGATTTCACTTTTCGGCTCTTGAACTCTCGGCGTCGCGGAGAATCCTCACGCGATGTGTGGCGTTGTGGTGAGCTGCTTCGGCTGCCATTCTGGTGTACAGCTCTCGAGGTCAAGGTCGCTCTAGAGACCGGGCGGTGGACAACGAGTCGAGACCCCACCGGATCGTGTTCTGCCTGGTAGAGCAAATCCTTCCATCGGTCGGTGGTCACTTCGCCGTGCTTGCTGTCGTCTTCGCGAGTCTTGATCTCTTCCTTCGCGATCGCATCGTACAATTCCGTCATGAAATCATCGGGCAGATCCCGATTCCTGGACACTTCTTCACCATAGTTGCGATTATTCTTGATAAAGTCTTCGAGTTTCATCTTCTTCTCAGGCCGAATGTTGGGGTTATGGAGATCCGTGTTGAGCATGATCAAGCTGAACGACAGCAAATAGGCCACGTCGGGCGATGCCATGAGGAACCGGTCTCGGCACTGCTCGTACACTTGAATCGAAAACGTGTTCAGGATGCGGTCAATCTGCTGAGCTTCACCGGGCAGTCGGAAACTCGCCAAGAACATCCGAAGAGCTGCCACGATACTGTCGCTCTCGAAGTTAAACGAGCGCACAAAGTGCTCCAGCACCTCTCGATGAAATTCAATGGTGTCGGCCTCGTGAATATCCGACTTTTCAAAGTCTTTGACTTCCTTCCCCATCGCACCGAGGTACATCCCCACCGCGACCTTGTTTAAACCGGGAGGCAGTGACCGTAAGAATGCAGCCAGCGATTTGGGATCGAGCGGTGTCGGAAGAAAGTTGTTCTGTTGCAGGTACTTGATGCCTGACAGCGGCTTGCGATTGAACTCGTGGATACCGTGCTGGAAAAGCTTCTTGCGCTGGCGCTTGGTATGGAGCGCTTCGGCCTTGTTGATCTCGTCTCCATGAGAAGCAGCACCTTCACTGGCGAGCAGCTTCACAGACTGTGACCTCGAGTAGACAACGTACAGCGCATTGAACAGCCCACGAAGCGCGAGTTCTCCAATAGCGCGAGCCCACAGGAAATGCACTTCGTCGCTGGTTTCTTGGCACGCATTATGGGTCTGCGTTACAACGCGCGAGAGTAGCTCGAAGAGCGTATGCGTGAGATCAGACCGGTTGCCGTCGCAGTCGTAATTCACATACAGATCGGGGAGCAAAGTCGGCTCGGCGAGAACGTCAACAAGACAATTAAGAATCTCGAACGAGATGGAGAACAGCTTGTTGAGCGGCACGATCTCACCCGTAAACTCCTCCCGCACGGCATCAACGAAAGCGAACCCACCACCACTGGATCCATCCTCGCCTTGGAGCGAGGGCGTCGGCGACACGGCGACCGACTCTAAGTTGTTGGGGAAAATCGGGTGCGCGAGATCCAAATGCGCGATCGTCCAGTGGAGCGTGTGGCAAAAGACGCCATTAAAGAGCGCCTCGAGCTGCATCTTGAGCATGAACCGAAGCTTGGTCCACAAAAGCCGAAGGATGCTGAGACACAGCACGGGGATCTTCAGGTCGGCGCTCGCGCCCAGTCGCCCGTACCGCAGAATCGCGCCACAGACGTCATCCTTAATGAAAAGCATCAGCGACGAGGTGTGGGCAAGTTGGTGGGCGTCACACGCCACGAGCACGTGCTGCAGCAGCATGAACGAGAGCAGCACTTCACGACGCGTCGGCAGGAGCGGACTGGCGACGCCGGTCGCGGTCGTACCACGCGGCTGCAGCTTTTGACAGAGAAAGCCCAAGATCTTGACGGCACACGGTAGGCCAAACCGAGCGTCTGCCGACACGGGCGCCATGCCGGACGAGACGGAGGGATCCGAGTACACTGACGAGCTCTTGAAAATAAAGTCGACCGCTCGGCTCAACACGCTCGTCGCAGACGCACGCAGCGACAACGTAATATGTGGCTACATCGATAGATCAGTGTTAGAGGGGAATGACATCTCCAACGATAGGGTGCTCGGAGACTGCTTACGTCGTTACGGTTGGCGCGGCTGAGAGCATAGAGCGCTTCGACGAGCTGCCACATGGCGTGGTCCGACAGCTTGTCGGCCGCGGGGCACAGCAGCACGGCCTGGAGCACGTGCACGACGAGCACGAGCACGTGCTGGTCACTTTCCGCGTTGGTCTCTTGGAATCGGCACTGCGCGACGGCATCCACAATGTCGGCCAGCATGTCCGGCACGCTCGCTTGGTGGATGTGCCAGTCCCAGCACTGTAGAAAGTGCTGAACGGCCTCAAGCGCTGCGCCCGTGAGCGTGCTGCTCGTGTGCTCGTGGCGAATGAGGTCAAGAAACGGACGCAGCACGCTGCTCGGGTTCAACTCGACCAAGTCTAATTCACACATTCATTGTCAAAATCGCCTCTCCCTTCAATACGACGGACAGTATCCCAAACCGCACCTTCACAGCGCAAGAGCCGCGCGCGCAGCAGCGCAAAACTGTGGAAGATCCCGCCCTGAGGTTCCTCCTGCATTCGGGCACAACCCCCCCCCCAAAAGAGATCAGCGTTTTCGTCCTGTTTTACCATCAATATGCGGCCGTTTTGGCCGGGAAACGCACGTACCTGGTCGCTTTTTCCGCCGTGATGCACGAGCGTGTACCCATAGCGGCGCCGCGCGATGCTCAGGACGCTCTGGATCTCGCTCAGCAGCACGGACCGCACGGCCATGTCGATTCCGTTGGCCGTGTTTTCAGCCGCGTCGCCGTGAGCTGGCTGACGTGGGAAAGAACGAGGAAAAAGCAGGGCGAACTGGAATGGGTTGACCCGTATTGGAAGAATGGCCCGTGGGTTTCATGGACCCGTTGACCCGCTGTTTTATACAAGGTCTAGATGTTTTAAACAAATTAGTGTGGCCCACACGACGAGCCCCAACTGATTGGTTCGTGCGCCACGAGAGGATGCCCAAAACGGAGCGGAATGGCAGTTCCGAACTTGCGGCCGACGCGTCGCGCGGGCTGAAAGAGTACTAGTGTTTGCATTGGCATGCGGATGGAATGAAGATAGTTTATCCATGTATCGTGAACAGATTGCAACGGGCCGTTTTGGCGCGCGCGTCTTCCCATGATCATTTACAACCATTGTCATAGTTACACTGACCATCCCACGAAATGTGCTTGTTTGGTTTGCGGAGTGCTATTGCGATACTACGTAGTACTGCATTGGCTGTTGACCAAGACGAGATTGCAGTATCCGTTTGTGTGTGCGTGTAGCTTGCGCACGCCGGGATGCTCGCGATAGCGGCAATGCGAAATGACGAGATCGTGCAGTCTCACTCACTGCTCGGCACGTGGGATCAGTACCAACGTGATATGGATGTTCTGGTGATAGCAGTGATCTGATCGCATCTGCGCCCTACTACTACTACTACTAAGTACATATAACGTAGTAGAAGCGATTCCCTCATTGCCCAAGTCGATGGAGTGAGAAAGGATGAACTTGAAGCACCCTCTCCCGGCGGAGGGCAGCACCAACGGCTCGAAACGTTCTGTTGAGACACTCCAACTGATCTCCTCCTCGCTTGCGTTTGAGTAGTATTTGATGTTATAACGGCACTGCAATCATAGTCTGAGGCGGCTGCTTCCCGCCGTCGTTGGGCCGACGCCTCCCGAGAGAGTCGCCGACAAACTGCCGTCCGACGCGTTGGACATCGTGCTCTTTGTTCGGATCACCACGGATCGGCGGCCCACGAGCGTCGTCGGTACGACGCGCGGCAAGAGGCTGAACACGTTCCATCCGTCGAGCGCGACGGCCACGCCGCTTGTGCCGGCCTCGGCGCGCATCGCATGGACCGACTGCAGCGTCTTGGCGCACACCTCGTAGAATTCGAGGAGATCGTACTCGAGCGGATCTTCCTTCCTTCGAGACGCCGGATCGCTTTTATCGCCCTCTTCCATCACAGCTGCCGCGAGTGGGGATCCATTGGCCCGTGCCGTTGTTACTGGCGTCGAGACGGCAGAGGAAAAGGGGAATGAAGCGGCTATGGACGACTGGCTAGACGAACCGCGTCTGGAGCCGCTCGAGCTCGGCCAGTCATCTGCCGAGGAGAGCCCACTGCGGAGAGGCGTCCCACGCGCCCCGAGACTCGAGCCAGTGGGGAGTGCTGCACTGCCTGCAACAGTCGCTTCCACGAACCGAGAGTCCGCAAACTCGGCACGGAACGAATCGCCGAGACTCTTCCACTCGGTTGCCAACGCACCCGCAGAGGAGACAAGTCTGTGGAGCTGCTCGAACGTGCTGGGAGAGAGCACAGTTTTGAGCCATGCATTGTCGTCGAGCATACTCTGAAGACTGCGAAAGGACCACGAGAGACTGAGCTCTTTGGCCGAATCGATAACGAGTGCCACTCGCTCAAGCCAGTTGATCCACGCCCACAAGGCGTCGCGATCCGAGTCAACGTATTGGGGCGCCTCACTCGAAGAGACTTTGCTTTTGCCCGTGTGCGTGTCTTGCTGCTGCTGCCTCCGTTGTGCTGCCATGAACTCGCGCTCTTCTTGCTCCATGACGAACTCGTCATTCATTTGCCTGGCACACTGTCGCAGGATCTGCCCCCACGCCTGGCGGTTGAATCGCGCGTCAAGCTGGCCGCGACACCCCCACTGCGAGCCGACGACGAGCCGCTTGTTCGTTAACACTTCTTCCATCGTGTGGCTAAACATCCAGCGCATCGTGAGCCGTTGGAGTAAATGATCAAATTGCATCGACGACGGCAGCTGCAGGCTCTGCATGACCTCGTAGAGGTCCATCTCCCCGGTAAATAGAAGTACGAGACGAACCACGGGCGGTGCGCCTGCCGCCGACGCGGAGCCGCCGCCACCGGTCGCGCGAAGCTGCGCCTTGGACGGGACCGTGGTAAACCACTTGAAGAAGAAGGGCAAGAGCTCGAGATGGTCTCTGAAAAAGAGCTCGATGAACCACGTCAGCCTTTGGCTGAGCGCCTGGGCGTCCACCTCTGAATGCGTGGCAATGGGTTTGTCTCACTTCAACCAAATGGAGAGACTTCGATAACAACACACCTCTTGTACCAGGCCGACAGAGGAAGTCAACGAAGAGGAAGCACTCGGCACCACGCTCGAGATACTTGAGCTCATGAAGCGTCGCGGCCGCTGCAACAACAAGTTACTTGTTAGTGAGCCACCACAGCAACCAGAAGGCGAGGCAAGACGCACAGTCGGCGTCGCTGTAGTACGTGGCGTTGATGGTGGAGCGGGTCGTAAACGACGAGCCTACGTCCACTTTGAATACGTAGTCGCCGAGCTCGCGTTCCGGTGTGGACTGCAGGCAGCTCGCGCGTAGTAATCCGGTGCGAGCCGCCTTTCTCGTCCAGTCAAAGAACGACGCAATTCGACGCTTCACGTTGCTAAGCAAAGCGTACGATCGCAGGCGCACAAGGAGGAAAAAATTCCGCCATCTCTACGGCAAGTTGTGCCCCATGATGACTTTACAGTCCCAGCGGCATAGCGTATCGTCAAGCACGCCACGTACCGTTCGTTCCACGGGCCTCCACGCTGAGAGAACCAGAGCAACAAGTCCAGCACGGCAAACTCGGGGGTCCTCTTCCAACGCCGGGGACGTCAGTTGGATTGCCGTCTTTTGTTTGTACCCAAACAGTCGAAGCGCTCGCTTCTGCGCCAACACGAAGCGATGGCAGCGGTGGAAGAGCCGCTGCAACTGGACGGTCTGCCACAAATCGCGGTACGTCGCCACCGTCCCACACTCGGCCAGGAGAAATTGCACGTACTTGAGTGGCAACACGTCGTCGCGGCCAAAGTACTCTCCGACAAGCTGCAGCACCCGCCGTACTTTCTCCACGACACGGCACTCTAAGCTCACGCCCATCGCCTGGAGATCATATGCGAGTGGGTACACGTCTTCGATCGTCTCGCGGTGCCGCAAGAAGCCTTCAAACGAGAGGTGATGCGAAGTCGCCTCTGTCACCAGCACATCGTTCGTATACATTCGCCAGACCTCTTCGTTGTCGCTGATTGCACGCATCTCCGGACGCTCGCCCAGCCGCTCCTTGATCGCCGTTCTATACTCTACGAAATCTGTATAGCTCCACAGACCGTCGCCGTCGACATCAAAGAGCTCCCACAAAACGCGGCATTTCTCACGTCCCAGGTCGTTCACGCGCCACTCGAGGCGCACGCGGTCCGGTGGATCGAACGCGAATCGCTGCGCACTGAGCTTTTGCCACAGTGCATCTTCAATAGGAATCGTGCGGCGCCGGAAGAACCGCTCGTGGATCGCGCCGGGTGCGTAGTCGGGCGGCGGCGGCACGAGGAAGAACGCCGAGTCGTAGCCGTCCGTGACGGCACCGGCATCACGCAGCGCGTTCGTGGTGACGCGTAGCCGCGCGAGGATCTCCTTGTGGCTCTCCTCTAGTGCTGCAAGGCTCCGCGGATTGGCCGCCTCGTCACTGTCGTCGTCCTCGTCACGCCGCCGAGCCGCGTCCATGATCTCTTCGTGAGTGACGTGCCGTTTCGCGATCTTGTTTCTGATTGGTAAGAACAACGTTCAATATATTGCATTATATCCAATGATACGATCGCAAGTTCTTTAGAAGCTTTTTGATTGGCTGAAATGGCATGGATTTCGAGCCAAGGCCCTCGAATGTTCTGCTTTTTCCGTATCACCCCACACGAGAAGAGGAAACTTTCGACGAGAAGCAGCATGGACGCGGCGGCCAAGACCGCTCTGTTTAACGCGCTCGCGTGGATCGAGAGCAAGAAGAGCGACGCCGGCGTCGATCACGAGAATGTCGAGGTCGGTCTGCAGTGCCTCACGTGAGTCCCACGCGCTAGGGGTCGCTAGAAGTGCCGCAACTGCTGACTCGTCTCTGTCGCTGTGGAATATAGGGAGGCCTTTGGCCTGAACCTGCAGGACGCGGGCCAGAAGAGCGCGTACGCATTGACCGGCGGTGACGCGTCGTTCCCCGAGATCTTCAGCGCCGGCCTCACGACGCTCGGGCTCACGACCAAGGGCGCCGACGCCTCGTGGGAGAACGACCCGGCCATCACCAAGAGTGCGTCTTTACGAGGGGACTCTATTACAACTGGCGAACTGACTGGGATGCGGTATGGTCGTCGTATGAGTAGACCCAGCGCTGTGGAAGAAGTGGGTCGCTAAGCTCGAGGACAAGGGCTTTTTCAACGGCGCACCCGTGGGATCGGACGAGTACAACTCGCGCATCAAGAAGGCGCTCGCCAAGTACAAGGAGCGCGTGGCCGACGCCAAGCCCGCGGCCGCCGTACGTTCGTTTGTGTGTGAGGCGTGTTCGTTTGTGTATGGATACTGAGAGAGAGTGTGTGTGTTTCTGTAGCCGCCACTTTCCAAGGAAGAGAAGGAGAAGCTCGCCGAAGAGGCCAAGGCCAAGGGTGCGTACTGGGACAGCAAAGGAATTGTGGGGAGAAGGTCTGAGCTGGAGTCTCTCTCTCTCTCTCTCTTTCTCTCTGTGTGCATAGGCAACGCGGCACTCGGCAACGGCGACTACGAGACTGCCGCCAAGCTCTACTCGTCGGCGATCGCGCACTCGTCGGACGGTCCGAACTCGCACATTTACTATGCCAACTACGCCGCCGCGCTCACGTACTTGGGCCGCTACGACGAGGTCATTGACAACTGCGAAAAGTCCATTGCGCTCAAGCCGTCGTACGTCAAGGCCTACTCGCGCATGGGCAATGCCCAAGTCCACTTGAAGAAGTATGACGACGCGATCGACTCGTTCCGTCGCGGTCTCGAGGTCGATGCGTCCAACGCGGCCTGCCGCGACGGCCTCGCTGAAGCGGAACGCAAGCAGCGGCAGATGCAGACGTCGTCGTCGTCGTCCACGCCGGCCGCGGCGCGTGGTGCTGGTGCGGGCGGTATGCCGGATCTGAGCAGTCTCGCGGGCATGTTTGGCGGAGCCGGCGGCGGTGGTGGTGGTGGGCTTGCCGATCTGCTGAGCAACCCGGCGATGCAGCAAATGGCGGCGAGTATGATGCAGAACCCGGCTATGATGCAAATGTGCGTTGTTGGATCTCTCTTGGGGCGTGACCATGAGACTGACGGACTGTATGGTTGCTATCGTGTAGGGCCCAGAACATGATGCAGAACCCTGAGGCGCTTAGTGGGTTGATGGGCAACCTCGGCGGTGGCAGTGGCGGTGGTGGTGGCGGTGGTGGTGGCGGTGGTAGTGGTGGCATGCCCGACATGGCCGGCATGGCCAACGCCTTCCGCAACAGCCCAGAGCTCATGGCGGCGCGTAGCGACCCGGACCTCCAAGACTTTTTCCGTGACGTTGATCAAGAAGGCCCCTCGGCGGCCATGCGCCACATGTCAAACCCCAAGGTTTCGCAGCTCATCCAGAATGCGATGGCGGGTATGCAAGGCTAACGCAAACTACGTAGACAGCAACAGTAGACTTCTCCGCCACTCGCATCTCAAAGGTGACTGACTGACTGTACGGATGAAGGGAATGGCATCACGACACTGGTTTTTTATGCTGCTTTGCTTTGCTCGCTCGATGGTCTACAGAGAACTTGGTTTCTCTACCTGAAAGAGCTCATGCGACCGGTGTACCCTAATGTGATATTGTGGCTGCAGAATACCAATTAAATCGAGTGGCTTGAAGAAAACGAGTCCATGAAGCTACGTACTGGTTCTCGGCGAGCAAGGTCTTCTTCGCTGGATCCGCGAACGGTTGTGACAAGTGTTGCTCTGGTCGGCTACAGTATTCGACGACACGAGTTAGGTTCCTCATCCTTCGCGCTCATGACGAGGCCACACGTGCGTACACGAGCTTATCGCCAATATCTTCCGCTGCGACGAGCTTGCCGATGCCTGCGAGCAGCGACTTCCGTGGTTCAATGCGCCGCCCCGACAGCGAACCGCTGCTGCTGCTGCCTATGAGTCCAGCTGGCGAGTTGGCTCGAAAATTGCTAGTGCTGCTGGCATTGTTGTCGAGTGACGGCGAACAGGCACGACTGGATCTGGCGGTCGTGGATTTCTCATACTAGGCACAAGCGTCAGAGACAGCTTGACCCTCACGCCAGGGAACAGGCATGCGTACCATGGGGGTTACGTGGCGTTTATGTTGCGAGTTTTGGCGCGTGCCGATCGCGTACACATCCTTGGGCGTCGCCTCCAGCGACGTCTGTGCTTCGTACGATCTGCATACTCACACACGAAGACTGTCAGAGATGCCAACACCTCAGGTTCTGTCCCACCTCTCCTCACGTCTTCCAGTTGTTGCAACTGAGGTCGGCGCCAGGACCGACTTGATACACGGCACTCTGGAATTTGATGCCCAGTCGCGTCTATGGAAGCCGAAGAATTTGTTAGTCGGGAGCATCGCCACTTCCTCATCCTACATCACAGAGATCCAAGCTGTACCGCATCACTATCCGGCAGTTGATTCTGGTCGAAGAGTTTCTTGCCCGAGAAGCTCGACGGTGCGATGGCCGCGTCCGTGTCGGGCATGATGCCGCCCTTGGCGTCGACTGTGAGATTATGCCGCGTCGCCGTGTGGTCGCTATACTGGGCCTTCTTCTTGTAGTTGCGATGCACGAAGCCGCCCCAGTCGGCGTCCGGATGGGCGGGATCATATCTCTCCTTCAGGTGTGGGACGACGGGCTCAGTGGCATTGTTACTGGTGCCGCGTGCTTTTGTATAGCTGTCATCGAATCGAGTCGGCTCGCTGCCTGTGTGTTGCAGGATGCTCTTCATTCTTTGTCGATCAAGATGACATCAAGCCGTGGGCCGTCATAGAAGCTCCCTATCAATTTCCCCCTTGTGACTCCGAGTGGAAATAACCGACGAAACGCCATGCGAACATGCAGTCAGTCCGCCCCTTATTTATCTCAATTCACTACGGGACTACGAAAACACTTCAAAATGTTACTCGCAACTGTTACGCTCAGAGGACGAGTCTGCTCTCATACGAAGGCATCGGAGAGCTCCATCACATGCACACACTAAACAATATACCGGGCGAGGATCCTCGCGTTTTCCGGTCCTTCGCCAATCATTGTGCAGCATTGCGCTTTCATCTCATCTTGGTCCGGAGTCTTGATCCATGCGATATCCCTTTCAATTCCAATGCGACGAGCCAAAGAATCTCACGGCCCTTCATGCTGACTCTCCTGGATCTCCTCAAGCTGATGGCTGATAAACGTCATGTGCCGTTGGACGTCGCCCGTGAACAGCTGAAACGAAGAGCGTAGTGCGTGCAAATTGGTGTGCAGCCGATCCACTCGCTGCGCCATCGCCGCGAGACGCTACAGTACGAATGAAACAGATCAGTACCCAAGCTGAGCGAATCAGGGAATGCGTATCATGTCCCCAGCGTACCGAATTGTACTCGTCTTTGGTCAGCCGTTGGTTCGTCGACGCCAGCGCTGGGAAGTCGGATGGTGGTCCTGCGTGAAGCGAGCCCACCCGCTTAGGGGGCAGCTTGTAGCGGTCTTGCAGCGTCGTTGCCTCACTCGGCTTTGTCTCGGGCACAGAGGTCGGCATAGATGAGACCATCGAGTCTGCTTGCTCGTCCGTGTCCGCGACTGCATTCACACTTAGGAGACTAAGTCCGGTGGCTGGTTCTCGCACAACGATCGAAGCCTTTTGGACCACGTTCCTGTCTGGATAGACAATCGCCCGAAGCTCCTCGCGAGTCAAGACAAGCAGCCACAGTGGGGGAACGGACTGTGAAAGGCGTGAGGAGGCGGCTGCTGTCAAACGGCTCGCAACCACGCTCGAGAGTGGGAGAAGCAGACATCCATACGCTTGCTGGCGTTCAAACTAATGCGCCAGTAGTAACAGAGACGTGAGCATGAGCCCCATGGTCGTCTCGAACAACCGCAATGGCAAACGGACCTGGAGTGTTTGCAGACCCAGTGAATCTTTGAGCGTCGGCCACTCAAGCCGGAGCTTCTCACTATTTCCCATGCGCTTCACACCGACCACCCACTGCCGCCAGCTCGTCTGCGAGATCGTTGAGAACCGAAATTGGTTGGACGCCTCGCAGTGCTCGGGCTCCGATACGAGCACGAGGGCATCGTTCTTGAGCGAGCGGATTGCTGGGTAGATCTATACTGACACACACAGTTCAGTGCGCTATGACAAAGAAATACCACTCAGGCGAGACTGCCGTACCTCCACGGTCTTCAGGGTGTAGCCTTGTTCACCGTATTTGCTGGGCTCTCTCGTCAGCGCCATGACCTGTGCAAAGGCAAATATGACACTCATTCAGTGAGGTCGCCGCCTCTCCACTCTGCAGTAAAGTGAACAACGCACCACCATCGCCCCGTCGGTTTGGCCCATCAACAAGTACAGTCGAGACCGCGTCGCGAGCTGTGGTCTCCACCATCGCAGTGTTGTGCCGAAAGGTCCAACTGCACCGGCGTGCGCTTGCGAGACGAGCCGCACGCCCTCGAGTGGATGGTCTCGTGGTGAGACACGGCCCATGCGGTACGATGCGTCCAGCGTGAGTCTCTTGCCAATGACTGCAGCATTGAGAGACTGCCCGTCCAGGCTCCCATTCAATTGCCACACAAAGCGCGTAAAATCCAGCGCGTGGATCGCGCCGCGTTCGTCCGCAAGCGCCATCCAGCGAGCGTCACCCGAGATGGCGACCGCTGAGAATGCAGGAGAACACGTCTCGTGCGGCAGACGCGCGATCGACAGCGCGCGGTCCGAGAAGCGCTCGGCCCACTGGAACACGCCAAAGCACGAGGATGATGCCTCACTAAACAAGAGTATCACAGCACCAGCTTCTCGCGTTGTGAAGGCAGTCGAGGGGACAGCGTCCATGGTCGACACGGCGTGGGTACGGGGAACGTGGTCGGCAAACGCACAGTGCACGAGCAGTGACGACGAGCCGGGACAGAGCAGAGGAAGGTGGTGCGCAATGGTGACACTGCGTGTGTACATGCGGAAGCCACAGAGCCACGAGGAAGACAAGGACGAATTGGTCGCAGCGACAAGAAGAAAGTCCGGCGCGACAAAGGCGACACACGTCGCATGCACCGCCATCCCAGCGTCCGGCTCCTCGATGATACAGGCTTCGAGGTGGTCGCCAAGCACGATCTGACCCGCAAACGGGAGGTGCGCGCCATCGACAATTGCTGGTGGAGCGTGGTCGCCACCGCTCGTAGGCGTCGCTACGTGGATGGACTCGGCGTGGTACAAGTCGATGACACGGCCATTCGCGACCGCGAGCAAACCCGTTGCGTCGCACACAGCGATCCGCTGGAGACAAGGCGTACTTTCTACATCACATGCCGTCCGCTGGCCCTGCGTACCGCGCGAAAGCCCCACCGTTGGCGCCAATACACCGAGCGGAAGCCGCACCTCCACGGGATTCTCCATAATTCGTCAGTTCTGCCGCCGAAGAGAAATCATTCGAAAAAAATCCTGCAAGCTTACCGTATGCCTCTTTCATAGTAGCCCTTACAGAATGGCTACATCCGTAAATAACGTCCTGTTTCCTTCTCTCGCAGTTCAATACTACGTAGTACGTACGTAAGGCAATGTACTGTACGTACTGTACGGTATCTGCAAATGCTCAATCAACACGTAAATAACAATGTTAAATAAGGAATGGACGGACATCTTTCATCCAGTGGCCAATCGAAGTCCAACAGTGGAAGGTGAAGAGCTCCGCCCAAAATGAAGATCGTCGCGCTCGTCAGTGGCGGCAAGGACAGCTGCTTTGCGATGATGGAGAGCGTGCGCTACGGCCACGAGATCGTCTGCCTCGCGCACTTGCAGCCGCCTTCTCATTTGGCACCGGACGACCAAGAGATCGACTCGTTCATGTACCAGTCCGTGGGCCACAACGTCGTGGCGCTCATCGCCGAGAGCATGCGCAAGCCGCTCTTGACCGGCACGATCGCGGGCAAGGCCATCTCCACAGACATGGACTATACAGCCACCACGGAAGGCGACGAAGTCGAGGATCTCCATCGTCTGCTAGAAGACGTACTGAAGCAGTACCCCGAGGTGCAGGGCGTGTGCACGGGCGCGATCTTTTCGTCGTACCAGCGCAATCGCGTCGAGAACGTCTGCTCGCGGCTCGGGCTCACGTCGCTTGGGTACCTCTGGCGCCGTGATCAGGAGGAGCTGCTCGCTGAGATGGTCGAGTCCGGGCTCGAGGCGATTCTTGTCAAGGTCGCAGCTATTGGGCTCTCACCGCGAAAGCACCTCGGCCGCACAATTGCCGACCTGCAGATGGATCTATTGAGTTTGGTGCGTGGGCGGCACAAACGAATAAGACGAGTGTTTGTGGAGGCTGACGACTTGATGACTGGATCTCTGTAGCAAGAACAGTACGAGCTCAATGTGTGCGGCGAAGGCGGCGAGTACGAGACGCTCACTCTCGACTGCCCGCTCTTCCACAAGCGCATTGTCGTGTACGTTGAACTGAGATCCAACGGGTTCTGATGGGACCAGTCAACTCACTGACTCTGAGGACGTGTGGGCGTTTCTATCTATCAGGGATTCTTTTCGGACCGTGCTCCACTCGGACGACTACTTTGCACCCGTGGCCTTTCTCGTGATTGAAGAGTGCCACCTCGAAGACAAGGACCCCGTCACCAATGAAGACGCACTGCTGGTTCCGTATTCACCGGCGTATGCACCTTTTGTCGCACCATCCACTCAGCCATGCGCCTCTGCCTCAAGCCCCACGAAGGCACTTGCGTTGACCACGCCCAACAATCATGACCTTCCGGCCATGGGATCCTTCCGGAATCAGTATTTCCTGAGCGGCGTCATGAGTGCCCACAGCTTGACGCTGGCGCTGGAAGACGAGATCGCCGACGTGTTCAACAAGGCCACGACCACGCTTGCTCGCCACAGTCTCACGCTGGAAGATGCGTGCTTTGTGCACTTGTACGTCCGCGACATGGGCGACTTTGCGCGCATCAATACCGAGTACTGCAAGTTCTTTGGCCAGCACATGCCGCCCTCGCGTAGCTGCGTCGAGCTGCGTGCGCTGCCGGCACGCGTGCTGCTCGACTGCTTCTTAATCAAAGGCAGCGGCGTCGCCAAGCGCGAGACGCCACGAAGTGCGATGCGCGACGTGCTCCACATCAAGAGCCTCTCGGCGTGGGCACCCAACTGCATCGGCCCGTACAGCCAAGCCAACATTCTCCACAAGGCGCTCATTTTGCTAGCCGGCCAAGTCGCGTTCGAGCCGGCGACTATGCGCATCATTGGCGCGAGTCACCTCGAGCAGACCCACCAGTGTCTCCGGAATGCGGCCAACGTACTGGATGCATTGGCGTCCAATCTTCGCCACGTGAGCTGTGCCGTGGTGTACGTGGTGTCGGCCACACAGGAAGGGACGTCCAAGGTCACGGACGCGGTCGCCGCCGAGGCGCGTCGCCTGCTGATCTCCAACGCGGGCGTGCGGGACGCCTTTGAAAATGCTTACAACAGCTCCGAAAGTGACGACGACGTGGACAAGTCCCAAGCGCTGGTCGCGCTGGCGAGCCACGCGCCGTTGCTGGTCGTGCAGCTCTCCCACTTGCCACGCGACGCACTGGTCGAAGTCGAGCTGCAGGCGCTCACCCACGCACCATTCAAGTCGCTGCGCCCAGTCTCCAAGACGCTAGATCGAGTTGACGTGGACGGGTGGACCATCCATGCCCAGTACAGTGCGATTCCGCGAAGCCTCTGCCACGTGGTATGTACAGCGACCCAGGCGGTGACGGAATCGATGGCGACGGCGTGTCGTGGCCTGTTGCTGGCCGTGCAGCGCGCGTTCGAGGCTGCCGAGATGCCGTGGGATCACCTGGCCCATCTACGCGTGTTGTACGTCCCTCACGAGGCGACCCACAGTGAAGCAGAGATTGCGACAGGTACAGCTTGGCTTCTTCGCGGGGGGAGTCTATGAGATGACGTTCTAATACTCCGGACTGATGGGTGCTTGTAGCTCTTCACGAGGCGTTGTCCATGGGGATTGAATTGAAGCGTTTGGTCATGCCGGCGCTCACGTTTGTTCCAGTGGAAGCGATCCAACACGACGCGCAAATCGCACTCCAGGTCACGGCACAGGATCTCGACAAGTTGGAGACTGACCTGTGGCTGCGGAAACAAGTGTAAGCAACGGGGAATCCTATCAGAGACGATGATGGGAAAGAGTCATTCGTCTTGGTACTGGAAGTAATTACGGGGCTGTGGGGAGTCCTGCTGAGCTTGTCGGTAGTGATTTGTATCGGCCGATCGACTTTAGTACCGTCGTTTGGAACTGCTCCCACCTCCACTGCTTCGATCCGTACCGCCGCCCGAGCTCTCGTCTCGGGACTTGCGCTTTCGAGAGTCACGGTCGCGCGAGCGCGAGCGCCCACCTCGGTCACGGTCACGGTCACGGTCACGACCAGCGTCTTTTTCTTGGTCGCGGTCACTTCGTCCTCGTTCCCGATCGCGGTCCGAACGTGGCCGCTCTCGATCGCGATCACGGTCGCGGCCTCCATCACTCCGCTCCCGTTCGCTACGGTCCTTGTCACGATCACTTCGGCCTCGGCCATCACGATCACGATCACGATCACGATCGCGGTCCCGCGCGTCTCGCCCTCCGCTACTACTCGAGGCTTCCTTGTCTCTGTCACGACGTCCTCGAGATCTGGACCGCGATCGATCGCGTGTAGTCGATTGGCTGGGCTCGCGTGAACGGCTGTCACCACGCGCCGAGCTGCGGTCGTCGCGACTGCTGGCGTCGTCTCGATCATAGCCTCCGCGCCCCCCACGTCCGCCACGACCACCTCCACCACGACCACGACCACCTCGACCACCTCGGTCGTCGCCCATCCACCCTCCTCCACCAGGTGGAGGTCCGTTCCCACCTCCAGGCCAAAACCCGGGCGGCGGCGCACCATTCCAACCGGACGGTGGACGCCCCATAAACCCAGGCGGCGGTGGTCCACGCCCACCCATCGGTGGTGGAGGCCCCATACTGGGGTGCCACCCAGGGGGAGGCGGCATGAAGCCCATGGGGCCAGGCGGTCCGCCACCAGGACCACCCATGGGCCCCCACTGACCCGGAGGCGGCGGCCCCGCACTCCCTTCAGGTTTTACGGACGGTTCCGTCTTGCCTGCATCTTGGGACGCTGACGCTGCAGCCGCGGCGGCGTTGGCGGCCGACACGGACTGGCGCGCGGCCTGCTCCCTCGACTTTTCCACAGCGAGTTGCCGTCGCAACCGAATTTGCTTGGCGGCATAGTCCTAATTGGGCAACAAATCATCACGTCATACAAATGAGTACTCTCCCCTCTCTCTTCTCCCACTGCGCAGGCTTACTGTACCCGCCACGAATGCTCGTCGAAGCCATAGTTGAAATAGTCGGAAATATCCACACCCGGTTTCCGCCACGGTTTGTCTTCGAGCATGTCAATGTCGACGTCAAACGCCGTGCGGCGACCACCAAACATGCCGACGCTGTCATCTCCGAGGTCGTCGTCCTCCCCGGCTTTCTGGGCGCTTGTGGTCGCGTGCTGGCCGCCCACGCCGGGGCCGCCGCCGAAATTGCCGCGCACATACCGGTTGGAACCAGTGAACCGCAACGCCGGCTTGCCTTTGGCGTCGTTCGTAAGCGTGATGGCGACTTCCTCTTCGTCGTCGTCGTCATCATCATCATCGTTATCCGCCGTTGCTGCGGCATTAGTAGAGGACGCGAGAGCCGTCTTCTTGTCGTCCGTAGTGTTGAGCTTGATCGCGACGCCGCCGTAGAGCTCGTCATCCTCGTCGACAATCGCGGAGGACGGCGTCGGTGCAGGCGCTGCCGGAACAAGATCAGCATCCGCGTGACGTCAGTTTATATACAACGCTATGGAAGACGAGATCTACGTACCTGGCTCTCGCTTTATGGTGCCGCCAGAACCAGTGTCCTGTTCGTTCCAACAACATTCCACAGATGCAAACGACACGGTTAGACTCACCGCACATGGATCTATTCATCAAGAGAACTAGCAGCGACTCTAGGCCACTGCTTCGGCCACTAGAAAGCCATTCTGGTCCACATGACGCACCTCCATCTTGGTCTCGCCTTTTGGAGTTTCCCTTCGTGCGCGCGGCAATTTTCCCCCTGCAATCTCCACGCCGCAGTCGTACTGTATCGCATCCTATAAAGTACGATTCCGAGACTTTGGCCGAGCGGATGTGGGGTTTTGGGTGATTGGGTTTTTTAAATGTGACTTAGGTTTTGTATGGACATGCTGGTGGCGCCTTCCCGGCCAATAGTTTGCGACGGTGTATGTTGGTGGCTGGAGTCGTGTGGGCGAACTTTGGAGCTCCCCAGTTCTTGTCTCGTTCGAGGGTGAATCTGCAGGTAAGCCCATGCTCCATGACAGCGGCCCCCCGTATCTGCCGCCCACGCGCGTCCACCGTCGCGAATGATTCGTGTCGCGCGTACGGCAATGCGTCAGCTTCCTGATTGTGCTATTCCGGATCGAAACGCTCTCGTAGAAGCCGCGTAATGAGCGTTCAAAATTCGATCGCAGGAGACGAGTGGAAACGAGTCTCGCTGGCGGACGACGAGACCGAGGTTCTGTTCCTGTGACTCGCTAGAGATCGAGTGTCTGTATCGAGCGCTCGCCGAACACGCGTCGAGATCACATCCCGCCAGTCGCTATTGATCGAGTTGCCGAGCCGAACAGGAACCGAGGAGACAGGCGATGCCGTTCTACTCGGTCGATTTCAACGAGGGAAACGTGCGGGTCCAGCATTGACAGTCAACGTGGATAAGCGTGGAGCGTGTGGACGAGCAGATCCGGCGAGGGCCACCAGTCTAGTGACACACCGATGAGCGAAGCAACAGTCTAACCAATCTACTCGTTTGTTGCTGCCGTCCAGTAGAAAACAACATGCCGCACTCGTTTGGTTACCGCGCGCGTACGCGCCAGATGTTCTCGCGCGCGTTCCGCCAGAGTGGTGTGATCAACCTCTCGACGTACATGCGCATCTTCAAGGTCGGCGACTACGTGGACATCAAGGCCAACGCCGCTGTCCACAAGGGTATGCCGCACAAGTTCTACCACGGCCGCACGGGCCGTGTGTACAACGTCACCAAGCGTGCCGTCGGCGTGCGTGTGAACAAGATCGTGGGCAACCGCGTGATCCACAAGCACATCAATGTGCGCATTGAGCACGTGCACCAGTCCAAGTGCCGTCAGGGATTCCTCAACCGTGTCAAGGAGAACGAGTTGAAGAAGAAGGAGGCCCGTGCCACTGGTGGTACGTGCTTGTGTATGGATTGAGGGTATACACCACGCGTCTAAGTACGATTGCTGCTCTACAGTTCGCGCCGATATCAAGCGCGTGCCGGTCCAGCCCAAGGCCGCGTACACGCTCAAGACCAAGAAGGCCGCCCCGGTGACCATGGCCCCGCAGCCGTTCGTCGACCTCATGTAAGCGGTTGTCGCCGTTCAAGTGGCAGCGCTGGCAGTGGTGGTCGTGGCGACGTGTGCGTGAAAGTGGTGATGGCAGCGGCTATTCTATTGCAGTCCGCGGTTGTAGTAGAAGCACTGGGGTGGGGGAGCTTTTATCTCTCTCGCTTCCACGTGGCCATTGCATCTCACTTTTTCTCGGAGACAAGAATACCAAAACGACGCAAGTGTTGGCATCCCAATACAAGCAAGAACGAGTCACTCTCTCCCTTGTGTCCTTGATCTTTTCAACAACTTGGAGCTCATCGCCACTCCATTCTCATTTCGTACTTTAGGGAGAAATGTCACAAAGCAACATTGTGTCACTCAAACGAGGTTAATTTTGTCGAAGACTCGAGTCCAAAGGAGATCTGGCGTCGTTTGGCGAAAATGGCGGAGTCGATGGGGATGTCCGAGGCCGACATGGAGCAGTATGTGCAGGTAGGAGGTACCTACAGTTAGACGCACAATAGTCACATGGGATGGGGGTCTAACGTGGTGGGGTTATGGTCCTGTATAGATGCTCGACGAATTGTGTGAGAAGGATCCGCAGGCGTACGAGCAGCTCATGCAAATGATGCGCGAGCAAGTCGAGGCCGCCGCGCTGGGCAGTAGTTCTGAGGGAACTCACGAGCAGCTACCGGCTGATGCGCCAGCGTCCATGATGGAACGGATCAAAAGCGCTGTCGGCGGCAAGGCGAATGACACAACGCCGAGCAATGGTAATCTCTTTTGCGGAAGGACTTCCAAAGACAGTGTGAGAGAGCATAAGCTGTCTTTCTTGTTTTATTTCTGCAGGATTCAAGCCCGTTTTCCCAGGCAACAAGGCCATGGAGAAGGATGGCATCGCTGCCAAGCAGGAGGGCGTACGTACAGCGAGTTGAGGCTGGTGCCCGAGGGATGGCATTGCTCAATATACCAAGGTTTGCTCTTGTAGATCCACATTGACGTGACTCCGGGATTCGTGATGAAGACTACCGACGTGCAGAAGAAGCAAAAGGTCTTTGTCAACATTTGCCATTCGAGTGCTATCCAGTCATTCTCGCAGCGCAAGCAGCTCGACGAGCAAGGCAACGAGCAAGAGGTGAGCAGCGGCGACTCCTCCGTGTATGTCCATCTCTGTGCCCAAAGTCTCACCAACTACACTGTGTTTGGTCACAGGGCATGCACGTGCCCCTAAGTCTTGGCGCGCCCCACGAAGTCTTGGACAAGAGTGGCACCAAATCCATCGCGTTTGACGTCGCCGTCAACACGCAAGTCGTCGACGATTGCGAACGCGACCCCACCGGCGCGTTCCGCAACTTTGTGTGTGAACTGGCGATCGAGTACATTGCTCAAAAGTACAAAGTCCAATTGGATCCTCGGTACAAGCTGCCCAAGCTCACGTACCGCGGGACGCTGCCTCCACCCAAGCACTATATCCGTAAAGAGCAGAAACCTATTATTGAAGAAGTGAGCCCATCCTCACGAACTCCAGCGTCATCGACGTCGACCAAGATGAAGTCGAGTGAGAAGACAGCCAAGCCAGAGACGGCGACAGCCACGTACGAGATCTATGAACTCACAGATAGAGCCGGGGATCGCGTGGCCTGTTCGCGTGTCGCCGCCATCGACGCGACGGGCACGGCGTTATCCAAGGAGATGCTGGAGCGGGCCGGGTCTCATGTGGCCATCCGCATTCGGTTCCAGACGCCAATCACAACACCAGAGGAGATCGCTATGGAATTACGAGCAGAGCATCTTGGGATCAAATCTGAGGGCCATCGGGACCTCGCGTTCTACTTGCCATTCCCTGTGGTCGTGGATGAAGCCACCGTGACGCTCGATCGCAGGAAGAACGTATTGGAGCTGGTCGCTCCGATCGACAAGACGTGGGTCGAGACCGAGCCAGATTGCGGGTCCGCGCCGTGGCTCTTGGCTCACGCGCTTCGTGATGAAGAGGACATGACGACAACGAAGGGAACGCCGATGAAGCAGACTGCTACTGAGTCCGAGCCACCAAAGTCACTGGTCGAGATGTTTCACTTGGCCGTACCGTCGTCCAAAGAGACTGTCGCTCCCCACGAAGCCAACTGGAATGCCTCCTTCACTTCTACGAGACCGCAGTGGGACCCCGTGGATGAAGACGAAGAGCTCCCCGAGGATCGCTTCCACCGCAAGGACATGATGTCGATGCACATTCTCGAGCAGCGCAAGATGGAGCGGCAGCAGAAAGCGACTGAGGCAGATGCGAAACGCAAGACCCAGCGCGCCGAGGTCGAGAAGAAGCAACGCCACGCCAAAGAAGCGGGCAAGTCCTGGCGAGAAATGTACCCCAACGAACCCGAGACGACGTATATCGACTTTGAAGAGATTGCCAAGCAGCAGGACAAACAGCGTCGACAAGAGAATGCTGAGGTGATTGTAGACGTGGACGTGGCAAAGGAGTGTATTGCCACGGAGACGGCCAAGCAAGTCGCTGCGGCGTGGTCCGTCGAAAAGGAGATCCACGGTCTCACCCTTGAATCTGCTCTAGCGTTTGATCTGCTCGAATAGTGCGATCAGTCGCAAATCTCAATGGATCGAAAATATGGTTCCCCATCGCGTCGGCAGTTTACTGTAGTCTCTAAGTTAGTTCTTGGCGTAGTTGCGGTCACCAAAGATCGTCGAGCCGATGCGGACAAATGTACTACCACAGGAAATCTGCATGTCCATCCAAGCACCCGTCAGTTTCGTCTACTACAGACCGCCGTGATGTAGACTCTCAGACGCACCGCCAGTTCAAAGTCCCCGGACATGCCCATGCTCAAGCCGAGCTCCGACTCGCTCTTGCCCAGCACCTCAGCGATGCTCTTGCGGCTCGCGACGAGACGATCAAAGCACTCGCTGGTCGAGTCACCGTAGCGACCAATGGTCATGAGCCCGAGCAGCGTAAGGTGCTCGCACGCGCCGACAATGTGCTGCGCCAATTCGACGGATTCCTCCAGGGTCGTCGTGCCGCTCTTTTGGTCCTCACCGCTCGTGTTGATCTGGAGCATGACGTTGAGCTTGGTCTGGCGGAACTCCCCCGAGGCCTTGTTCAGTGCATTCGCGATCTTGATCGAGTCGACAGTCTCAACGACGTAGAGGCTCGGCACGTCCCGCACAAGCGCTTTGGCCTTGTTGGACTGCACGTGACCAATGTAGTGCCACTTGATATCTGCCGGCAAGACCTCGGCTTTCTGGATAAGTTCCTGGATCTATGGAACCGCAATATCAACCATGCCATTAAGTGCCCGTTGGATACCTGACTAAGTAGAGACCCACATACATAGTTCTCGCCAAAGTGGCGCTGGTCCTGCTCGTACGCGGCCTGGAGATCCTCGATCGGCTTGGTCTTGCTCACGGCCACGAGCGTGCATTGCTGCTTGTGGGCGCTCTGCGCCACGGCCTGCGCGACACGCGCGCGCACAGTCTGGAGGTTCTTGGCGACGGTGCTGGCCATGATTGTGAACGTGCAGTTTCGGTGGACTTCCGACCGGCCACGCCGTTGGGGATCTGACGAGTTCGCGCCACCACCAGAAAAATTGGCTACAGTCACAACCCAGTACAAATGGCACTCGAACGAGGTATATATGTAAATATGTATTATGATAGTACATTGCACCTCGCACGTCGCAGATTTTCCAGGGATACGAGTACTGAAAGAAGACCGCGCTCACCAGCAACCCGAGAAGCCCCATGACGCCGCCGAGCAGCACTGGCAATTGGTACCCCATTGGTGCCTCGACCACAGTGGCACCGACCGCAAAGTGCGAGTGAAGCCATCTTGGCTTAATTCTGGCCATCGCAATATCGAATCTGGTCGTGCTGAAGCCGGGCTGGATGCTATTAATAACACGAGTTTGTGGGTGTAGAGCGTACAGTATGCATTTCCGCCACCTTCAATGTGGCACATCCCCATCTTCTCGTCGTCATCTCTTCTGTGGTCTTCTCTGTCGTCTTCTCTCCTGCGGTGCGCACTCGGAACGTGTGTCGTACGTGTAGTCGTCCCAGTCACTTTAGTGCTGTGGACTGTGGCTTGACTGTGGCTACTCTCTTCCTTCCAGTGGATCGTGCAATGGGTTCAATTTGCCAACTTCAACAAGAAATGAAAGAGACTGCAGTGAAGCTATGCACGGGTATCGTGCAGGTAATGCAGATAGTATGTATTGAGCATTTTCCGTACTGTACCACACGTCGCAGATTCCCTCCCTCAATCGTCCTAGAGAGAGTACATCTTGACGCGGAAGAAGACGGCGCACAAGCCGAGACCGAGCGCACCCATGGTGCCGGCGATCAGCACCGGCAATTGGTAGCCCAAGCCGGTCTCGAAGAGCCAGGGGCCGTTGGCGCTGAGGAAGTAGTTGATCAGCGACGCAAAGCCGCTCACCGAGTTGATCACGCCGACGTAGACGCCAATGTCTTGCTGGTCGCCCATGACGTGAACGCAGAGCGGCACTACGAGTGCATACACGACATTCTGCGAGAGCGAGACAAGCGCGACGATCATAACGTTGAGGGGGACGACCTTGGAAAAGGCCATGGCAGTCAGACTCGCGAGCGGCACGAACGCTGCGGTCGCGACCCACTTGGCACCCGCGCGTCTGACGACCAGCGGCAGCAAGAGAAGCACCGTACACCCGATGACCCACCCCACGTAGTCCAGTGCCTCGACGAGTTTCATACCGCGATTGAAATCGTCCTGGCTCGGCGAGCAGTGTGGCTCGCAAAAGTGGTTGCTCTCACCGCTGTAGACAAAGCGTCCAAAGAACTCGCGCCTGTTGCTGGCCAACAGCGTGAAGCCAATCGATGCACAAAACGTGACGAGTCCGTACACGCCAAGCGCGAGCGGCAGCGAGCAGAGTGCAGAGAAAAGCGCGGTAAAGGACTGGCCGATGCCGACAAGCGTCGACGTCATCGTGGGATCGTGTGGCGTTTCCTTAACGACAACACACACGACCACGAGGCACACGACCAGAACGCCCGAGAGCAAGCCGAGAAACGAGTGGATCGTGAGATAGGCTGTTCCCCAGATCTCAATGTAGAGCGACAAGGCAAGGCTGCCGATGGAGGCCCAGCTCTGGACCAGCACGGCACCCGTGACCTGGCGATCGCCGGCAATATCGGCGACGAGCAAAAACGCCGGAATCTGCATGACTTTGATCGTGATGTCCATCCAGAGGAAAAAGAAGACAGTCAAGATGGCCGTCCAGTTGCGGCTCGTATCGGTGCCTTGCCATCCGTTGCCGTAGTCCCCGAACGCCTCGGCGATCTCACGCGTGAATCCCATGAGGTTCCAGCAGACGATACTCAGGATGCCGGCGATAACCAAGAACGGACGGCGTCGTCCCCATTTGTTGGTGCTACGGTCGCTCATGACGCCTACGATCGGCCCCACGAGAATACCCGACAACGGACCAATAATCTGCGTCGCTTTGACAGCCGACACAGGCAGCATCATGCCGAGGTACGGGCCTAGCGCGGCCCACTGGGCAGCCCACCCCATCTGCATGGCCAAACTTGGCATTGACGCGACCACCAGTAGTAGTAGTGACGCGCCGCCGGGCTCACGAGGTTCCCCGTTGACATTGGCGTCGCCCATGGGCGACGGAAGTTCTTCATAGGTTTTGACGGTCGGTGCGGCCTCGAGGTCCTTGGGTGTGGCAGCCATGCTTGAGAAGATGCGACTTGGCGGAGGTAGCCTGGTTGTTCTTAATCGATCAAAATCGAGAGTGAAGCTGTCGCCATGGCCTCCGGTCGTATCCAACGCACAGGGCTGCATGTGGGGGTCGTGGACCACAGCAGAGAACGGGAGAACGTCATCCTCACCACTGTATCATACGGAGAGATGAGAGGCACACGCACCCAATTTAAAAATATATCTAAAAAGACTTTTATACTGGAAACTGAACCCACTCGACACCCACAATCGTTTGGCTACTTCAACGTCCTGGGCTACAGCCGTCGTTGTCGTCGTGACGCGCCCCCTCTGATAAAATACACTCGCGACTGTTGATCCCGAGTTCGCAGTTGCGCCGCCACTCTTTCCAGGGAGTCCCACAGTGCACTCCGTCGCCATGGGCAAGATCAGCTCGTATCGTCACGCTGCCGGAGGCGAGGGAGTTGATAGGTTGTTCTTATCGTCGCCGTGGTCGGCGCATGCCGGAGGTAATGTAGTTGACCAAATTCTTGTGCGATCGCTTCCTCAAGTGAATGGGTATCGCGTCAAGAATCTTGACGCGATGCTCAAGAAGTCCGTCTGTGACACAGTATGGAGCGGCAAAGACAAATCCTTCATCTCAAAAGAGGAGACAGATAACTCATGTTTATGTACGACTTAATTAAAATAACTCAGCATGTGGTATTTCAGTGTACAGAAGCCGTGAACGAGTGCGAAAGGAGAAAACAAATCAGTTTTACGTTTTTTCATGTTTCGAGGTTTTTTTCGTAGGTGTTTTGACCCAGTGGGACCGGCTTCTACCAGTGCTATGCGTATAGAAGTTCTTCTATGCGGCTAACTGCCGCCGTAGATTCACCATGGATACCGCAAATGACTCGACAGCGGCTCGATGCTGACCGGCAGTCTCATTGTCGGCAAGACGCCGAAGCTCCGCCGCGAAGAGCTGGAGTCGTTCGGTTGAGACATGGCGAATCACCTCACGCGCCACCGACTCCAGCTCATTTTCTTTTGGTACAATCGCCGGCCGCAGTGCTTCGTACTTTGGGCCCACGTCGTCTCCGTCCCAATCGTCCCAGTCACTCTTTGGTGATACCATCGGCTTGACGGCAGCGACTGGCTGACACCGTTTGTGGTGCAAACACGCGAGCGCCACGATGATTTTATGTTGGTCTCTGCTAGAGCAAGGGATCCGCCAGAGCGACGCGTAGATTCTCACGAGCACCGTAGAGATCGAGTCCTTCACACGTTGGTGAGGTGGCGTCGCCGTGGGAATTGCCGTCTCGAGCGATTGGAGAATAGACGAGACGTCGTCGCTAGCCAGCGCCGTGTCGGCCACGGGTGCCCCAAGTAGCTCGCCCAACGCTAGCAGCAGCGCAGCCTGTGCTGTCGACTTGTCGACTGTGATCCAGCGAAACATGTCGTCGGTTACAAGCCAGCTGAGCGCTACGCGTGTCACCATTTGCCACAGCAGCACATCTCCAGACTTGAGGACGAGTCGCCTCACGATCGTTGGCAAGAGCGTCACGAGCGCAATGCTGAACTGGCGGTCCAACGTTCCATCGGGCGTCGGACGAGGCGAAGATACGGTTGGATCGTCCGACGCCAACGGATACTGACACGAGAGTGGGATGCTGCTGTGGACGTCTCGAATCGCACACATGACAAATGTGGGCTGAAGGCGATCAGACTGGTTCAGCATCGCCAGTAGAATGGCTTCGACGCGAGCGACCAAGGCCTCTGGCTCGCTCCTGCTGGTTGGTACGACAAGTGGAACGTGTTTCACAGTGTCTTGGAGATAGATGCTGGGCTTCATGGTCCAGTCTTGCTGATCTTTCCAGAGCAAACCACTGCATTCACGGACGTATTGTGCGTGGAGCACAGCATGCCGTAGACACACCCACGTCCATGCATCTAACGGCCCACTCGTCTTGGTGTCCGCCATCATATTGGTGTTGCCAGCTTGACAACGTGGATACTGATCGCACCACAAGCTCAGCCGCACGAGTCCTGGGAGCAATTGACGAGCGATGCGTCGCAGTTCAAACTGACTCGAGTCAAACGCCTCGCGGGTCTGGAGGAACCACCCGGAAAGCACGCGCTGCCACAGGTCACTCGACAAGAGTGCTTTGGACTCAGTGTGAAGACCTAGTCGCTGAATAATCGACGCGCGCGAGGTCGTCTGGACTCGCTGGAAGCACTGTTCTTCGTCCTCGTCCAGCGCCCACGTTGCCTGGGCTGTCAATGACATCGGAAGCCAGTCGCCTCGAGCGACGGACTGACGCGGACGAGACGGAGAGATGAAGCGGATGAGACTCTGGTCGTTGCCGATCCGCCAGAGGCAGTCCTTCCCCAGCAGTCCGACCAACAGGTCGATGCTCAGTAGTCGCCCTTCGAGGCGTTGCCATCCCACACCTGTATCGAGACGACGCTCCGCCAACGCAAGCAGCATTTGATAGAGTAGTTCGATCGCATGGGCATTCTCTGCAAGCGCCAGCTCGGCCAGCGCGAGCACAACGCTGCTGCTGCGCAGTCGTACAGTGGACGCAATGTGCATGACGTATCGCTCGAGCGTTGGGAACACGACCTTCCAGTGCTTGACCAGAAACACGACTGGCAAATACGGCACGAGCCTCGCCAGTACGTCCAGCAAGCCTTCGGCTTCAGCAGCGTCCAGCAATTCCGCGTTGCTGTTCGTGGAAGAGACGTCGTCCGCTGACTCGGGGGAGAGCCGATTGAGCTTGCTCATGACTTCCTGGAACGAGAGCACGCGCGTCGACTCGTCACAGATCTCCATATAGTGGACAAAGCACTGCGCCGCAGCCTCGCGCACGCTGAGCTGGTCGGTCTTGAGGCCGCTGTATAGCGTTGGCTTGAGCTTGAGTGTGAGACTGTGCGGGAGATGGGGCAATGCGCGATGGCGGCCACCAACGTGGTACACCAAGGTCGTGACGGGCATCAGGAATGCGGTACTTCCTCCTTTGATCATATCAGCTGCACGCTGCTCTGAGGTTGGTAGAGTGTTCTGGCTGGCGACGGCTGAAGGCACGGCTTCAATAGACGCTACGATCGCTGTGAGCGCGAGAAGCGCACCTTCCTGGGTCTTCCACTCGCTGCCACCGGCGAGCTTGAGTAGCGAACTTACGAACGCATCGACCTGGTGCAGTGCTGGAAACTCAAACACAATCTCGACGACGGCACGTGCGCTTTGCTTTCGCACAGCAGACCACACGTCCGTGACACCGAGCAGCAGTACGCGACTGGCTTGTCGTACCACGTCCTCGGACGCGTCGTGCGCACGACAACTCTTGATCGCACTATAGGCAAACTGGATCGCCTGCTGCCGTACACGCGGGTCTTCGATTTGTTGAATGGCGTTGACGAGTCGTGCGAGCAGCTCTGGTGCCAGTGGGGCACGATGCAGTTGGCCAAGAAGCTGCTTGGCCAACACCAAGACGTCGCCTGCTCGCGCCAACGCCGGAATCCCCATGGCTATCACAAGCGCCTCCTTCTTGAAGACGGTCGCCAGAGAAGAGGACGATGGCGCAAACGCTCTTGCGAACGCGTACACCAAGAGCCTATCTCTCAAGCACTCAGCCTCGCTGCCGTCACCATTGCTTGTCGTCCACGCGTGTCCATCAGTCGCCAAGAGGTCTCTCAGCGCTTCAAGCGCGTGACACTCTTCAGCCTCGGACGCGCTGGATAGCACGGCACGTACACACGAGTGGAGGAGATTCGCACTGGAGGCCATGATGCCAATCCCGGTCTGCCGGGCTAAGAAGTTACGAATGGGGGTGGAGACGCCGAGTCCGGACGCAACGTCCGCGACCTTTCGTGTCGATCAGTGGCATGTCATTCCTATGGGGTGTTCGCCAACTGATCCCGTCCGCCGCGATCTTGAACGGACACGAACCCAGTCTTCCAGAAGTGCCCAAAGCCTTCATCAAAATGGACGGCGGCGCCGACATCCTCGCGCTGAATGAGTTGCTCACAAAGTTGGAGGACCGGGACGACCACCAGCAACAGGTGAGCCTCTGAAGGTCACAGGCCCTAGTGCGTACCCGCATGATCCCCGACTAACTAGTGCAATAGCCCCGTGTGCCGATGGTGACACCCGCGAGCATGGCCGGTGCCAGTGCCATCACTGGTACGGGTTTAGCAAGCCAAGTGGCTTTCGTATCGATATGAATTCATGGCGATCTGACTTTGTGTGTGCGGTAGTTGACCGACCGATCGGGCAGATCAAGCCGGTTGACCCCAAGGCCATTTGGCTTCCCGAGGAAGTTCTGAGCGACGACGAAGACGACGATACCTATGAGACCCGCGCACGACCCAGGTACGATGACTTTTTTTTTCCACCGGCGTGGGGTCGACGGACTCTCAACCGCACTCTACTGTAGCTTTGAGATCTTGTACCAGCAGTCCGTCATGACGGAGGACGTGTTCCTCGGACTGAGCGACAAGGACCCATCGTCGGCCCACTGCGAGGCCATGGTCGTGCGCATTGCATGCCCGAGTCATCGCTGTGACGACATTGAACTGGACGTCAAGAAGCACAAGCTGCTGCTCCAGTCCAGTTCGCTCAAACTGTCCTTGTACCTCCCGCACCCCGTGCGTCACCAAGACGGCGACGCCAAATGGGACGCAGCCACGCAGATCCTCACAGTCTATTTGCCGATTATTCGAGACGAATGGTGATGTTGTCGCTTCTGCGTTTCCCCGTCTTGTTACTTTTCATGATGGAGCGGGGGATGAGAATCTATTCTTGACCGTGCGTGGTTTCCTCCTCTCCTCATGAGGACATGAGGATTCCGCTACTGAAGTTATTCTCGTGGGACCTACGACGTGAGACCCGCGGCTCGAGCCCAAAGCTACAACGGCGAACTCTACTGCCTCGGTAGTCTTTGCCTCGCCAGTACCGTGTCGGTGTGGCTCTCTCTCTCTTCTTTCCCATGAGCGCGCTCACTGTGCTCGAGGAGATTCATCGCGCGGACCGAGAGACTGACCGCATTTCCCTTCGCGGGCTGGAACTGGACCGCCTCGATGAGTCCACACTCGCATTTCTTCAGCAGAAACTCCCATCGATCCGCCATCTCGATGTGCGCGACAATGCGCTGACGCAGGCGCCGTGCGACTTGGGGTCGTTTGTACCAATGCTCGTGACGCTGGACATCCGCAATAATCCGTTGGCGTCAATTCCCGAGCTCAGCGAAGCGCTCACAACCTGCACGGCGCTGCAATGTCTTTACGTGACGCTCCACAACAAGACTGACGAGAAAGTACTTCGCGTCATGCTGCCACGGCTACGCCTTCTCAATGGGAATCCTGTGAGTGTCGACGACGATTCCAGTAAAAGCCCTTCACCACTCTCGCTGGACTGGGCCTCGTCTCCGACGTCGGTGGGGTCCTCGTCCAGTCGTGACTCGCACTCGCCGAGCCACCGATGGCTTGATACGCCGCCCAGTACCGCAGCCAGCGCCGTGCGTCCCGTGCGATCGCCTCAGGAGAAGCGAGAGCTTCGCATTCACTTTGCGGCGGCCAAGGCCAAGAAACCAACGATAGCGACCAAGCCCAAGCTGTCGCCGAGAAGATTAGTTCAGAGTGTCAAGCCCACGGAGCTGCCCGCGACGATCTCGGATGAAAAGACAGATTGGCGCAAGCTACTCAAGCAGACCACGGCAGCGCGCGAGTCGAAACAACAGGGGGGAACCCAGGGGAAGACACTGGACACTCCCTCGCATACCTCGCCAAGTGATACGTTGACCACGCGGTCGTTTATTGCAGAGCTCAAGGCGATTGTCCGCGCGTTCCAGAAACCACCAGCGAAAGGGCCCGCGTATTCAGCAGACCACGAACTCGTGGTGGAGCAGCTCGAGCGAAAGATTGATCTATTGGCGTCTCAGCTCCAGGATCTGGAGACGTCCCCTCCTAAAGTGGCTGGAACAGATCCTAGTCAGGACGACGCCATCACGGCGTCGCTCGCCGTACGCTGGAGATTGGTGGAGGCTGGGACGCTGTACGCGTCACACAGGGTCAGTAGCCTCGACAAGACCCTCGGGGACGGGATCCACCGGTTGTTGCATACGCAAACCCAAGTCGTTGAGGCACTACTTGGCCACGTGAACGATGCGATCCGCGCCAAACAGAAGTGGCACCACGCGAACGCGAGCCAGCAGCACGTTGCCGACCAACAAAAGCAGCAAATGAAGTTGCTCTTGGATGTTGCAGAGACTCTAGAACACGATCTTGAGGCTCTGCAGGCGAAATACGAACAAGAAAAGACCCAGCGCGAGCAGGCGCAGGCGGCAAGTGAGTCGCTGCAAAGCGAATGCGACGGGCTCAAGCAACAACTCACGCAGCAGCAGCAGCAGCAGCCGAGCGAACAGGTACCAGCCACGATGCAGTCACAACGCCGGATACGCAAGCGGCCGGAGCGTACAAGGACAGAGACCAAAGCCCGACGGACAGTCTCACCTAAAGCTGATACCGTGGCGAGACCACCCTCTCCTCCCAGGTCACCACCAGCCAATCCGCCGGTGGTCCGCAGCCTCACGCTCAAGCAGCTCGTGGATTTGATCCACTGCATCCTCACGTCCAAGTCCAAATACGACGCCCGCATTGCCGCCATTGGTGCACCACCGGAGACTGTCGAGCAGCACCTGTACACTTACTTGAACCAGCGGTTCGGACTTCCATCTCTCACGATAGAGTACGCGGCGGCGATCTGGAAAGGATGTCAAGTGTACACACGACAGGACAATGACGTCGCCATGTTCCACGCTCTGTTGCGGAACCAAGTGGATGAGGACTTTGTCGGTATCAAGAAGAAGCTTCAGCAGGCAATACGGGAGCTGCTGCGCGCGTACTTTCTCGCCAAGCACCCGCTCAAGACCGAGTCGGTCATTCAAAAGCTGGTCGACACGAGGCTCCACGGCGGTGTGATCTGGGAGGACGAGTGGACCGAGCTGCTGCTCTATCTCTACGACGCCAGTGATGTGAGTGTAGATAGATGATTGATGGCAGGGGGAGAACCGAGGCTAACGTGGTCTCTAACTGCAGAGTTCATTACTGATGCGGCTCGTCAAGCGCAAGGCTGACGTCTACCAACATCAGAGCGACTCCAGAGACCGATCCACTACTGCCGCTCAACCTGCCGGCGTACCGTTCGCCGTATTTGAAAAGTTGCTGTACGACTACCAGTTGCAGGGGCGACTCAAGCTCCTCGAGCATTTCCGGCTCGTCTTCAGTGAGTTGGACAGCGACCGCGTCGGTGTGCTCACGCAGCAACTGTTCCGAGATCTCGTGGCACGAGTGGCGCCGCGGAAAAGCGACGCTGAAGTTCACAAGATGCTCGACCGCGTGGACCCGTGTGGCCACAACAGTGTCACCTTCTCTGATGTGCGTCCATGCCAGTACTTCGTGATAGTAAGCGTACTGATCTCTCTCTCGTTACCCAGGCCGTGCGGTGTTTACTGCCAGACATTCGACAGAATAGTATCAATCGACGAACTGCTACGACGGCAGCAGTGAACAAATGCACCACGCGGACCAGAAGCTGAAGCCGGGCGCGAACTTTAACTGAATTGAATTGAATTAATAACCAGCCTCAAAGACCTCCCAGAACTTGTCGCTCTCGGCGTCTTGGTGTTCCACACGGAGCGTGTTCCTGGCGGCGCTGCAATGTTCTAATTGGCTCTGCGCTGCTGCGCGTAGTGTCTCGACACCGGATTCACGGCGACCGTGTCCGATCCACAGGTATGCTGACTGCATGGACCACACGAGCAACAACACACTGGAGGCGGCCAAGTCGTTCGAGTCGTAGTTGGTCAGTTGTTCCCATTGGGAAATCCCATCCTCCAGCTGAAACAGCACGGGCTTGTCCGGGGCTGATTTCTCGCTCTTTGCACACGCTGGTCCTCCGTCTTCAAGCGTCGTATCCTGGGGCATTGCTGATGGTCCTGCCGTAGCGTCCGTCGCAAAAGCTCTCCACGCCAACTCGCTCGCATAGCCAAAGTGGTCCACTCCAAGATCGTCGCGACTTCCTTCGACCACCGTGATCGCCATCTCCTTCGCAGCGGCATCTCCACCCAGCACACGCAGTATCCGCTGGGCGTGGGCTTTCGCGTGGTCGACACCATCCACGATCGTGCACAGAGATCCCTTCCAGACCACAATCTTCCTTTCGAGACTCTCCACGAACACGAAGATGCCGTGGCTCCACAGCCACTCCATGCGGTCCGTCGACAGCGTCACCTTGCGTCGGGACTCGCCATGGTAACACTGCTTGAGTACGAGTGTTCCCGCGTCGTACGGCGCGTGCGGCGCGAGTCGGTAGAGTCCGTCCTCGGCCGTCTCAGCTCGCCCAGCAAGCTCACGTTCCCACTCGAGAAGCTGACAGATAAAGGCCGCGTTCGGACTACAGATCGCTCGCCTCGCCTTGACCAGCGCCATGGCCGTTTGGAAGGTGCAGCGATCACGGTACATGACGTAGGCGATCGCCAACGCACACGACCGCGAGACGCCCTGGTGGCAGTGGACCAGCACGCGGCCGCATTGGCGCTGGCAGGCGTCGATCCACTCGACCACTTGGGGAAGAAACGGTAGCAGATCTTCCTGCACGCCGTCCCGCAACGCGAGCTGCAAGTACGTGATCGAAGTCGTATCGGTTGGTGCAAAGCACACGACTTCCTTGCAGCAGTTGAGGACGTGCGTGATCCCGACGCGCTGCAAGTGATCGAGATCCTGGGCAACCTGGAGATTGCTCACAAACAAAAAGGCCGGCAGAATCTCGGAGCACGTCTGATCAAATTGCTCGAGCGTACGCGATTTTCGCACGCTCTCTGGAACGCCAAACGGCTCGTGCTGATCTAGTGGACGCCGCGGTGAGGACAGCAATACTGTCTCTGACTTACTGTCGTCCAGAGCGTGGGGCGGAGTGTGGATTACTGGAATCGCAGCCTCCACGGGTCGAGCAGTAGCAGGAGACCCGACGCATGGACCAGACAACAGTGTGTTGGAACGTTTACCGGTTCGATGCGACGCTGGCAGCACGTCCGTAAAGCTGCCTCTCCTTCCGGTTGATGGTCGCTGGCCCATAGTCTCCGCTATTCACCCTTCTCTCTCTCTCTCTCTTTGTGAACACCCTGAAGAGACACCGAACGAGAGAGAGAGAGAGGACTAACCTAACGCAATACCTGTGTGTTCTCTATTTTCGTTCACTAGTGGCTTCAGAGTGCGCTCACGTCGCGCGCCTCAATGAAGACCATGGCGTCGGAGCTGCGCCGCGTGGCGTTCATTTTCTCTAGTCGCGTGTATCGCCATCGCCGCACGAGAATTACGGCCGCAAACACCGTGACAAAGCCGCCAATGATGGACGCAATGATGACGGCGACCGACGTGCCGTCGCCGCTGTTGTCAGCGTGGGTCGTCGACGCGGCCAGCGGCGGTGGCGACGGTGCGGCCGTCGTGACCGGTGTCGCTGTGGACAAGGTCACGGGCGCCGGCGGTTGGGAGACCACGGCCGACTCCATCTCGGCGCCGTCCAACGAGCCCGTGGACGGTGTCGCACAAAAGACGACCGTGAAGTTGACACTGGACGGACAGTTGCGGGTCTTGTCGGGGTCATGAGGGTGCTGGTACGCGTCGGGACAGCCGTCGGCAAAGCAGTTGACCGTGCGGCACGTGTTCTGGTAGAATACGTCCTCTTGAAGCCGCGGAATGATCTTCATGGCGACGTTAAAGCCCGTGCCGCCCGTCACGGCCTTGCAGTGTTCCAGACTCGAGCAGTTGCCGGGCTGGACAGCAAAGTCCGTGAGTATGGTACAAGCAGGATACAGAGAAGGAAAGGGGTACAAGCGTACCCCGATAAAGGTGCCCGTCGGGATGATGCCAATGTCGTACCACGTCGTGGTCTCTCGGACCGAGAACTCGGCGACTACAGTCAGAAGATCATTAGGAAAGATCCACATCAAGACAAGCAAGGCGACGACCGAACGTACGCGTCGCCTGGCCGGACGAGCCGTAGCGAAAGGCCTCGACGGCGCCGACTGCGAGCGTCTTTTTCACGGAGCCGTCTTTCTTGATCGTTTCGCCCGTCTTGCCGTTCGACAAGAGCATGTCCTTGCCGCACAGATTGCGGAACAGGATCTCGAGGCCGTTGGTGCTCGTCGCGAGCAGTGCAAGCGCCAGCAACAGCGTGTTCATATTGGCGAATGGCCGTCGTCGTCGCACTCGCTCTGATACGCGAGTCGTCACCATGTTGCCGTGGGGGAGGGGCCAGTCAGTGGTGCGTCTCGCTCTGTGTTTCTGTTCTACTTCCCACTCCGCTTCAACCCCGACTTCAACTGTGTCGCCTTCACCAGTGAGACTGCCCCACTGGAGTGTATTGATCTGGATACGCGTTCCCAGCGCGTCGTGCTCGCGTGCTCTGCGGCGCAGCGAGAGAGAAGGCGAATGGGGACGGAATCAGCGTTATCACCGGAATGGACTAGAGGGGGGCCTGCAATCCCACGACATACAGATCATTTTGAATAGATGACTGTTGCACTTGCGCTGGCGGGGGAAGGGGATTTCGATTCGGTCTCAAACGCGTCCCTTCATCCATCGCTGCCGGCAACTTGATGGAGGCAGTCCGAGGAGAAAGGCGCTGTTTCGTGTTGCAGACTCACCCTACCCCTCAAACAGACCATCATTCTGCGTGCATTTTTAGCCGACTGGCGATCATCGATGTGGAATTTAAGGCGGGTATCCGCTTACAGAGGTATGAATGGTAGAAGTAAAAGCTAATCTGTTGAGAACACAGTCACTCGAAGTAACAGGGTATCGACCCATAAGAGTCATGGACCGTCTTTGCGTTGATGCAGTAGCCTGCCAGCTGGTGACACGAGAATGTCAGCTTGCGTTGAGCTTGCGTCACTCCAAGGATCCCTTCAATATCACTAAGTCAGTACATGGTTGACATGGATTCCCCAGCGCTCAATACATTTTCATTCCATGCGGAATGTGATTAACTCGACAAAATGGGAGGTGTTTCCCGGCGTCAGCCAAGCGTGCCATGCGCGCATGTGACTGTGGCATCTCGAAGTTTCTGTCTCCAGTGCCCACTCTCAAACAACCGCAATGGGGACGGGCGTCCCGAGCGCGCGGTGGCTCACCACCGAGTCCTGCTTTGGCTCCGTGGCTTCGAGCTGCTTGCGCTTCTTGTAGGTGACGAAAATAAGAGCCCCTGCCGCGCATGCCAGCACAGCGGCGCCGACCGAGAGGAGCGTGATGAGCGGCGACGACACGACCTCGCTCGAGCTCTTGGTGGAGGCCTCGCTCACGCCGTCGCCCGTGCGAGTGGGTGCGGTTGTAGGTGGGGGTGGTGCTGTCTCTGTCGGTGGTTTCGTTTCCACCGCGGGCTCGACCACGTCGGCTTCATAGCTCGCTGAGCCATAAAGCTGGCTCCCCGCTGAGCTGCCCGCTTCCACTGCAGAGGATCCCAGCAAGATGATCGCCTCGGCCGCCACGAGTGGCGTCGCCGTCGTTGGCTCTGGTGTTGGGGGCAGCGTCGGCTCTGGTGTCGGCGCTTGTGTGGTGGGTGCAGGAGTAATAGCAGGTGTCGGAGTTGGAGTAGGAGCTGGTGTAGGAGGCGGCGGCTCACTGCCATTGCCACCGGGACAGAACGTGAGCTCGGTCGGAGCGTTCGCATTGGTGCACGCCGTGGTCTTCTCGTCGTCCTTGGGGAAGTGGTACGCGTCGCCACAGCCGTCCTTCATGCATGTGCGCGTGCGGCACCCAGTTGGGGCGATCTGCATGGCCACGTTGAAGCCCGTGCCGCCAGTCTTGTACTTGCAGTCCTCGAGACCCGAACAGAACCCGGGGCCACTACGCGGTCCCGTCGGGATGATACTAATGTCATACCACAAGACACCACCGCGGACAGCAATCTCGGCCACTGCGAGGACAGAACAATGATCACCATGAGCTTCTAGGGACACCACCAATTGATTTCATGTCCACTGAAAGAGCAGACTGACGTACAGGTGGCCTGGCCACCAACGCCGTGGCGGAACATGCCGCTAAAGCCCTCGGGCAGAGTGCGGAACGTAGTCGCTCCTGGAGACAGTGGCGTGATCGCTCGGTTGTCCCAGAGATCGATCTTGAACGAGCAGCGGTTCGTGATGGTGAGCGGCGTCGCGTGGGCCGACGCCGCGAGCAGCAGCAATGCCGAGAGACACGGTCGGAAGAGAACCATGGGGCTGGAGGCCACTGGATCAAATGCGGAAATGATGCTTTCAGTGGCTACGGGCACGAGAGATCGGTTCGGTGCTTCACACGCAAGGCAGCACCAACAAGGCAAGAAAGCAAACGCAAGACGGATCTATTTCTCCCCAACGTCACAGACAGACAAACGAGGGGGCACGCCACACAGAACGCCACTCGTACGATTAGAACTCACTACCTTGCGATCTCTCTCTCGCGTCGCAGATCCTTCGAAATTTCATTCGAGACCCATCACCATTGGAGCCCCATCATTCGAAAGGTGGAACCCAACGAGAGATCCGCTCACGTACTGCTGCTGGCGCGAGTCTCTGCGTGACGCACGCCAGTCGTATCCCGACCTGGGATTTCCACGAGTCTTTTCCCCCAGGAGCAGCCACTGGCCATTCCAGAACGCCGGAAAGGAAAGGACGTAGCCAGCGACTTAGAGGATATGGATCCGCTCCTGCGGCGTGACGAGCGCACTGTGGTTGAGCACCGAGTCGAGGCTCTCCTTGGGCTCCATGGCTTCGAGCTCCTGGCGCTTCTTGTACGCCACGAAAATGAAGGACGCGGCCACGCACGCGAGCGCACCGGCGCCGAGCGAGAGCAGCGTCGGCAGCACCGAATTGCCGTCTTTTTGTGCGCCCTGCGTGTTGACTTCGGTCACGCCCTTCGCGTCGCCTGCGGGCGTCGCGCCCCCGACGGGAACGGCCGTCGCGGGCGCTTCCGTCGGCGCCGTCCCGACGTACGGGTTGTCGTTGTTGGCGGGCGTCTCAATGGGGGACGGCGCCGACGCGCCGGCCGCGGCCGAGCCACGCAGCGTCGTGAGACCCGACTCGTTCTCTGCCGACGGCACTGGCGTCGGCGTCGGCGTCGGCGGCGCCGTCGTTGTGGGTGCGGGCGTCGTCGGCACGGGTGTCGTGGGGGCCGGCGTCGTGGGGGCAGGGGTCGTCGGCGGGGGCGTAGGCGCCGGCGTAGGGGCCGGCGTAGGAGTCGGGGTAGGAGCCGGGGTAGGAGCCGGGGTAGGAGCTGGCGTCGGGGCCGCTGTCGGCGGCGGCGGTGCGGGTGTGGCACCGCCCGAGCCGCCGGGACAGAAGATGAGGTCTGTGGGCGTGTCGCGGTTGGCGCAGCCCGTGGTCTTGTCGTCGTCCTTGGGGAACTGGTACGCGTCGTCGCAGGCGTCGCTCATGCACGTGCGCGTGCGGCACCCGCGCGGCGCGATCTGCATGGGCACGTTGTAGCCCACGCCTCCCGTGTGGGCCTTGCACGCCTGGAGCGTGCCGCAAAAGTCGGGGCCGCTCCGCGGGCCCGTCGGGATGATGCTAATGTCGTACCAGAGCATGCCGCCATCGGTCGAGAATTCGGCCACTAGAGACGCATCGATACTGTTAGAAACTCCATAGAGAGATACAGAATCAGACAGCGAGAGACGTACATGTCGCCTGGGGGTTGACGCCGTGGCGGAACATGCCGTGCCAGTTGGGCGGCAGATTGCGGAACGTGGTCGCGCCGGGCGCGAGCGGCGTGAGGGCCTTGTTGTCCCACAGGTCGATCTGGAACGAGCACTTGTTGATAATCGTGAGCGGCGTCGCATGCACCGAGGCCGATAGCAGCGCGAGCGCCGAGACCGCGGCCGAGAAGCGGGCGAGCACCATGGTGACTAAGTGAATGGGTGGATAGATGGAGAACTTTAGTTTGTGGGGGCGAGTGGATTCGAGATGAGCCCAATGGAGGAGTGTGTCGCTGTGGAGCTGTATTGGGAAATGGCAAGAGACTTGGTTGGGGGAGCGCAGGGACTGGCGAGAAGGAGGAATCCACTGGAGGACCACATGGCGGGGAGAAAACCCGAAGAGCCACGGTGGGCGGTACTGTACACGTCGGGAGGAGTCTCTATTGTCCAGTGAAGCAAAGCAGATCCGCGTAACGCGTTGCCGGATGCGATGGACCGGGCGGGAAAGTAGAAGCGCCGCTCAGCTTCAAGGACCGCGCAATGCGTATTAGGTGATCCGCTCCAGCTGGTCGGTCCACCATCCCACACAGCACAATCACTTGTTTGTTGTGCCACAGACACCAGCAATCGCCGAGCGTCTCATCTGAGCTGTTCGGCCCAGATGGGGGGATCTATTCAGAACGACAGGTTCCGATTCCAAACCTCTGAATCGCAATGCTGCGAAAATGCTTCGTGCGGATCTTCACACTCAGGAGCTAGCTAATGTAGATGACATGAGAGACAGTATTAGACAGAACCACACTGGCGAGGGAGAAACCATGCGTCTGTGGAAGAGCTTCTGGAAGCCAGAAGTGAAGCCATGTTCGTCTCGTGTAAACTCAAAACAAGGTGTAAACGGACTGGATGACTACAATACAGGGTATAGAAGCATTCCATTTATTGCAATACGTTCATATTCAAAATACCTTGTTTTGATAATTTACATTTAGAAACCGGATAAATAAGGGTTAGTCTGACATTGTTAACTCTCGTGCCGAGCACAATGGGGCCACCACTTTCCTGCAGCTTGTCCACCTCCTCTCGCTCGCACGCTCACGCGGTGGGAACTCAATGTACAACCACTGCATCCCGTCATCGCTTCTTGTCCCACAACGACGACGAGACCACCGAATGGTCTAGATCGTTCTCGGTCACAACCGCAGCGAGACGCGGCCGTTCTCCAGATCACTCGCGACGGCAATGGCTTCAGCTTCAAACTGAAGGGTCTCATCGAGCGCCGAGTCCCACACAACGCCCACCGCTTCGTGCTCGTCCTCATCGTCTTCCTCGTCGTGCTGCGGAAGCCCTTGCGAGAGACTCTGGGGGATCTCAAACTCGAGATGCTGCGAGTCGCAGCTCCCCGAGATGGATGGATGCAGCGACGGCTGCTTGACGAGCCGCTTGGTCTCGCGCTCGTCTTCGCATGCCTCGTCCACCACGAGCCGCAAGACCTGGGCCACACGAGCCTTGAACCGCTGGCAGTACGCGTCCGGCGCGACAGCTGAGATGCCGCTTGACGACTTGCCGATCAGTGTCTTGCCCACTTTTTCGAGCTGCTTCTCCCAGTTCCACTCTTGCAAAATGTCGATAATGCCGATAAAGTAGACTTCCTCGGGACACTCGGCGTCCTCGGGGAGTGGCTCCAAGTGGATCCCACAGCCTCCACCACTACTGCCGTCGCTGCTGCTCGCACTGCCGGCAGGTCCAGTCCGACTCGCCTGAAGAAACGACAGGCTCGTCATGAAATCGCGCCGCCACGGCCGGTGGCCATCGTCCGGATGGCTACACTTGTGCACGCCCACAAGCAGCGAGTAGTCCATAATGCCCATGGAGTTGAGAAACTCACAGTCTCGCTCGAGCTGCTCGTACAGCTCTCGCGCGACGCGGCGCCCGAGCAAGAGAGGACGCGTGAGATCGAGATCCTTGAGCACCGTGTCGGGCCGATGCACGTGGAACGGATAGGTCGTCGCGGCATCGCCGCGGCCGTACACGTAGGTGGCATTGCACTCGGAGCACGTGACGAGCTCGCCGTGCTGCGGCAGCCGCGCCTGGCGGTCGACCCACGAGCCTTTAATGTCGTACTTTTCCGTGATGGTCGGCGTGTGGAGCGGCGAGTGCAGGACGTTGGCCATGACGACAAAGTAAAAGTTGCGTCCATAGAGGCGAATGCGGTGGCACCCAAAGAACCGAATGATGCGCGACGCCGGGTGGTGCGTCACGTACTCGGCGTACTGGGGCATGCGCGCGACCAGAGTCTTGCACTCTTTTTCCTTCATCGACTTGACAATCAGCGCATTGTCGCCCGAGAAAAACATAAAGGCGCCGCTCGAGCCGGCGCTTATGCGCTCCTTGGCCGTTGCGCGAAAGCTCGCGAGGTACGACTCGTCCGAGAGACCAAACGCCGTGCGGATCGCGCGAAACTCGGTCGGTGCATAGTCGATAAACATTTTCGGACGCGGGTGCTCGACCCGCGAGCCCGTGCGGTCGCGGCACGCCGACGACTCGGCGGCCGTCGCGGTGGTACCGACGGGGTCTCCTTTCGGGGCGCCGCTCGACGTATTGCTGCTGTACAGCGCATGGGCCGTGCGCCGCAAGTTGGCAAAGAGCGGTGAGAGGCTGAGCGACGCGGCCTCGGACGACCGGTGGCTCTGCAGTTCAATCTCTTGCTCAAAGAGCTCGAACGGCACGTGCGACACGGGGTACATGGAGAACCGCTGAGGCGGCACGCGGGAGACCGACGTCGTGCTGGAAAAGCTGTGGCTCGACGCGTGCGCGTCCAGCACGACCGAGTCGTCGCGGTTGCCCTGCAGTCCCGCGGCCGTGAAGGACTGCGACGACGACCCCATGCTCGTGTCGACGTTGGCCGTCGACGTGAGGCTCAGGTTCTGGACGCCTCCCGTCAGGCAGTACGCTCGCGGCGACCGGTCGGACGCCAGCATCGTCATGGTCATGGGTTCGGCGCCTCCTCCCCCTTGGGACGGCAGCGGTACGTGGAGTAAAGTCGACTCGCGGTCGGCGCCCACGAGTAGCTGCTGGAAGTAGACGTCCGAGTTGGCCGCGTGCAGCTGCGACGACTTGCGGATCGCCTTGGTGATGCCGCAAACTGTGTAGTAAATGATCTCGCGCTGGAGCGTCTCGTTGTTTTGGGAGGCAAACGACGCCGAGAGCGACGACGAGGCATTCGCCAACGATACGGACGGACGGCTCGCACTCGTGGCCAGGCCGCGCGACGCCGTGAGGTGCGTGAGACTAAAAGCGTTGGTCTCACTGTCGCTCTCGCTGTCGTCGTCGTCGTCGCTGCTGTGGTAGCCTTCGACGGTGAGCGAGCCGCGGCTCGAAAACGGGTCCTTACACAGCATGGGGCGACCGATCGCACAGCAGTGGCGGTTCACCGCGAGCCAGACGACGCAAGTAAAGTACCCTTTGGCTGCGAGGATAAAGTGGAAGAACGCATCGAGCGTATTCATGCCTACAGACGAAGAAGCGGTCGACGACGGCTGCGTCGTGACGGTCGAGATGGCGGCGAGATGGTGCAGCGCACCGGGGTTGGCACGGTACGTGAAGAACACGACGAGCAGCAGAAGCCACGTCGCGTTGAGCGTGTGCACGTACGTCGTCATGCGCTTCATCATGCGGCGCCTCGCCTTTAGCGCAATGACCGTGCCGCTGTTGGAGCGCCACCAGCCGACCGCGAGAATGAGCTGCGCAGCGATGACGAGCAGCACGACGAGCGCAAAGAGCGTGCCCCAGAACTCCATATTGAGCGTCTGCCACTGTGCAATGCGCGCGTCGCGGTCGTCGTCGCTCGTGAACGCCGGCAGCAGCGGGAACGTGAGTCCGACGGCGCGGCAGATCTCGACGCCGGTCAGATTATACCGCGACTGCGTTCGCTCCGAGAAGAGCAGCAATGGCACGACGAGCGAAACGAGCAGCGAGCCGCCCCAAACCGTCGCGTGGTACTTTTGCAGTTGGCTCTTGTAGTTGGCAAACGGATTCGAGACGGACACAAAAAGGTGGAGAATCGCACAGCCAAACCAGCCGACGGACGCGAGCAGCAGAAAGAGCTCGAGACCGGTCGTGACACTGCACGCTGTGAAGCCCAGCGCGCGGCACGTATAGCTCGCGTCCGAGCACGAGGCCAGGACCCGCGTGAGCGCGAGCACAGCGAGGCTAAACTCGCAAATGGCCACGTATACGAGGAGCTCATTCGGATACCGTCGGTTCTGTGGCTGCAATAAGAACGACACGAGAATCGTGAGCGCCGAGATGAAGCTGAGCAGCGCACCAATCACAATGGGAGCGAGCCGCTGAAGATCGGCAGGCAAGATAAACACGAGGCTAAAGCAAAAAAGCAAGAGCCCGACGGCGCTGCACCAAAAGAGCAGCCGCCGCAGCCGCGACTTGCGCGGCCACGTGCCCACGCTCAGCGAGTAGTACCAGGGGCGAGGCGGGTCCCACTTGCTCGAGCGCCGACCGGACGCGACCGAGAACGGAATCGAGCTGCGCCGCCGGCTCTCGCGGCGAGTCGGGCGTTGGCCGTGTGTCGGGGTCTTGGCGGTGGACGGACTGCTGCTGAACCGGCGGCTGCCCGCCGTGTACGGCTGCACGCTGACAGCTTCGTCGCCTTCGGAGATGCCGCCGTCATGGCTGGGCCGGTTCGACGAGTGTACGGAGAGGAGCGAGAAGCGCGACGCCGGAGAGGCGACGGAAGGTGGTAATCGCGACGGCGTCGAGAGGCGATGGAACGCGCGCGGACTGTAGACAGCGTCGTGGGCAGCAGAGCCGGTCGAGTGGCGCTCGCGGCCAGCGACCGGAAGCGGCGTCGCGTGGCTCGTGGCGGGTATACTCAGGCGCGGCTCCGTGCCCGAGGGATGCCGACGGGAGCGGTGGGGGTCCATTAGTGTGCGCGAGTCCACGCAGGCATGCAGTAGTCGTCGTCGACTCAGACCGTATGAACAAAATGCGGATCTGATATACTGGCGGCGAGATACACGGCGTCAGGCGGCGGCAGTTCGACAGAGAGAGAGAGAGAGAGAAAAAGAGAGCGAGCGGAACTGACCACAGCAGAGAGACGGGGTTGGGGCCGAATGAGATCAACTGGATTGCGCCCCAGCGGGAGAGAGCGTACTGCGCGCAAGCGGGAGAGAGAGAGTCCGGGAGACTATCAAATTAAACGCCGCAGGAAGCTTCGCGGATACGCGATGCGCGATGGGACCCCGACTTGGCGAATGGGAGAGACCGTGGCTTGCGACTGGGAAAGAGGGCGAAGCAGGGAGCCGCACGAGAAGAAGACGGCGGGAACAATTAAAGGGACGGCGACAGGGAAGCTCGCTGGACTCAATTGCGGCAACCGTTGGGCGAAAAAAATAACGGCTCTCCCGACAGAACAATTGAGCCCACCGGGTTTGCTGTACAGGTACAAGGCGTCAGTAGGCAGATTCGTCAGGTCGAGAGACGCGAAACATTTGCGTGGGTGGGGTTTTTTCGTTGGATCTGCACTTTCTTTTCTTCTATCGACGACCATTTGTTGAGTCGCTCGTGGCATTTTTTTTCCCCGTCCGCCCGCCCCTTTCACTTGGATCCACTATACTCAGGTGGACCGCCCCAGTGGATTTGAATGGACGCCACTGGGATCCGTGTCCCCTCGTCCACCAATCGATGGGCGGCCCCACATCCTGGTGTTCAAATGCCAACAACGGCAAGCAGTCTGCTTCGACTCAACGTCTCTTCGTCAAAGGGGACTCTTTGGACCACAGATTCTCATCTGATCGGCCTCCATCGACAGTCCTTCCGTGTCTCATGTCGAGAGTCTCTCCAAATCTTGAATACTCACCACGTAAATGTGCCAAGATCCTCCCATACACTGGGTGCATGTCGGAATCTTCGAACCCATCGCCACACCAGAGCGAGACGGGAAAAAGGAGCCCAAAGTCACATGTGAAGATCCGCCGAGAAGAATACAGTGAGTATGGTGGCTGCAAAGGCGTGGGTTCCAGAACTCACAAAAAACGGATCATGAGCGGCATGAGCTCCTCTCGAACATGACTTCAGATTGTCCCCGTGCTGGACCCCATAAGATTGGGCGACTCACTATAAGGACTTGGTGCGAGAACAATCCAGGGGCTGCGATTCGGCAAAGGCTCGAAAGAGTCAAGAACATTCCAGCGCGACCCACTTGAAATTTCAGTGGTTCGCGCTGGAAAGTTCCGCGTCCGGAGAAGACCTACCGTCGGAGTCAGATTCATATCCGTCGTGAGAGATGGATACACAGTCTGAGGCGATCTCTTTTCGATTCCACCCTTGCCACGTCGCACACAGGCCAGAGTACGTCTCGTTTTCTGTTTGTGGAATCTTGCAATCTTTCGCTCTGTCGACTGACGGAGGCTCATCTGGATTAGACGACCAGATAGGACCAGCCGAACCTGGCCATTTCGCAACACGCGAACACTGGGAGTCACTCCCAGTGTTCGCGTCGGCTCCATCTGCTATTCTTCCGTGCTCTCGTGGTCTACCCCTGGATCGAAGCGAGCGTGGTAGAACTGGACAAGCTCGGCGTCTTCTTCAAAATCCAGTGGAGGTCTGTGCGGAAGCGGCCCACAGAACAGAAATGAGTCGTTCCGCCAATATCCAGTGGTCAGCAGCTCACACAGAACTGGACGTACAGGAAATTTACAAAGTCCTCCGTGGGCAGAAAACTTGCCAGCACGTGCTTGCGTGAAGAGATCTCACTGCCGTGCATCGCCAACGCCTTGGTCTTTTCTTTGGCTGACACTCGCTCACCATCGAGTTCGACGAGCTGCTGGAGCCGACGAAGCACGCGCGCACGGTAGATCACGCGCGAGGCTTCGTGAGCCACGAGCGGACAGCCCGTGAGCACGAGCGCCTCGAGAAATGGGAGCGGCAAGAGGTAGTTGACCTGGTTCACGGACTCGAGTTCGTTGTACGCGACGTTGAGCTTTTGGAGACGACAGCAGTGCTACGAGCGACATCACGAGTTAGGCTCAGCCGCTGATGAAGGAAGACCTGGAACGGACTCACCTCCAAGCAGCTGAGACTCCTGAGCTTGTTGTGAGCCACGTCGAGCTCCATGAGCCGCGATAGCGCAACGACGTCGTCGACGCTCGCGATCTGGTTGTGGCTCAGACGCAGTACTTCCAGTGCCTCGAGAAACGGGACGTCTGCTTGCTGGTCGGAACCGTCGAGGAGCTCTATCGGTACGAGGCCTCTCGTGGTTGTGAGTCGGTTATAGGAAACATCTAGCACACGTAGATACCGGAGCGACGCGACGCCGCAGAGCTCGCGCAGATCATTGTGGGCGAGATAAAGCTCTTGTAAAAATGGATGGCACCCGCCGAGGTCTCGCATACTCGTGATGCAGTTGAACGACAGGTCGGCGCGCCGCAAGACCGAGCCGATCCACTCGGCGCCGTCGACCCACGCGTTTTGATCGGAGCAGCTTGGCACGTCAAAGTCAAGTGCGTGCGTGAGCGCGTTGTGGGAGGCATCCACTGAGAGCAGAAGTCTCAAGTCGCCCAGCGGCGCCAGCGACCGAAGCCGGTTCTGAGAGCAGATCACGTGCTACAAGACGAAGAGCACGTCGGGTGAGTCGACATTATCAGGAGCATAGAGTGGGAAGAACGAGAAAGAGACCTGGAGGTTGGAGAAGTCACCAATGGCGTGGAGGTCCACGAGCTGCAAGTCGCACAATGTTGCGGTCGTGAACACAAACGCGAGTGTGTACGGGTTCTTGCCCAGCACGCCGAGGTTTTGCTGCACCATCTCTTCGGATAGCGACCGCCCCTCATCGTGGGTGGGCTCGCCAGTCGCCGGTCGTCTTGAGTCTTCCTCCTTCATGAGAACAGGAAAGCAGATGAGAAGAAGGGGAGAAGACGTGAAGCGTCGCGACGTTGGAGTACGTTGGATTCCAACTCAACCGTACACTAAAGACAGTTTCGCAAAGGATATGAAGCAGCAAAAATGTATTCTATTACAAGTACAGACTCAAAACGTCGTAGCATCTTCCGAATGGATCCCCACGACACGAAATGCACAGGCGGCTTCCAAGCCTTAGAGCTGACTCACGTCGTTTGGACGGTACGACGCCAACCCATGGTCGCCTCCTGGCGTGTGCACCGGACTCTTTTGCTCGAGCTGCTCGAGCGCGCGCTTCTTCTTGCGGATGACGAAGATCACGCTGGCCGCCACCATCGCGACCGCCACAACCAGCAGCACGACCACGACACCAGCGCCACCCGACGTGTCACCCGACGACTTGGTGGTGGCCTCGACCACGCCCTTATCCGACGTCGGTGCTGCAACTGGTGTGGGCGGTGCTGACGTGGGTGACGTCGGCTCGACTCCCATAGTCCCGTCTTCATTCTTAGCTGCCGGGAGGGCTCCGGCCGACGCAGCATCAGTGTGCGAACTGCTCTCGTTTCTCTTCATGGCTGCTTCCAATGGATCAAAAGGAGCAGGGGATGGGGTCTCGGTCACATTTTGCGATGGCGTGGCGGTGGATGCGACAGGGGTGGACGTTGGTGTTGGGGTTGGTGTGGCCGTAGGTGTGGGCGTTGGCGTTGGCGTTGGCGTCGGCG